>CAIGRF010388108.1:21424-44843 GCA_903798235.1 Fraxinus ornus | reverse complement strand
TTTTTGATATGTGACCTCGAAATAATTTGTGACCAAAAAATTTGACGATATGTGACCTGTAAATAAATTTGTGACTTATAATTATGAATATGTGACCATTAATTACAAAAATGTGACTTTATTATCTTTATTTATTAAATAAAAAAAAAACCTGATTTTTGAATTTTTAAACTATAAACCTAATTTTTGAATTTAGAAACTTAAACACCTTATTTTTTATTTTTTCCCAAAAATAGATCCACCCAACCCACGTTGGATAAAACGTGACGTCCCACATTCCAAAAAAACAGATATAATTTTGGTGTTTTTAATAAAGTTTGTGATTTAATGATTGTCTATTCCATACTTTATATTTCTCCCACCTCATATACGCCTGCCTCATCAGCTATCACTTCTTCATCCAACGGCGCCATTAAGGAAATCAGTGATAAAGTATCACATTTGAGTATGTTGAACTCGACAAATCAAGTTAAAATTTTGTTGTCATTTAAATTTCTTGCCTTCTTTTGAAAACTAAAGATGAAAATACGATTAACTGGAAATAGCAAAATATAGTGAATAAAACTAATGGCTTTAACCAAAACAAACCTTTCACCCTCCCTGATCTACGGATTCGATCCATTGGGAGTCTCAGATCCTGAAGGTACGGAAGGATTCATTGAGCCTAAATGGCTAGCCAACAGAGAAATCATCAGTGGACATTTTGCTATGCTGGGGGCAACAGGAGCCACTGATTCTTGGAAGAGCTGGTCTAATTTAATCTGAAACAGCCCTCTCATGGTTTAGGACTGGAAGTCATTCCTCCAGCCGGGAACATACATGATACAATTACTGGGCTGATTCCAATACCCTATTCATTCTCGAAATGGCCTTCTTATGGGATTTGATGAGCATAGGAGAAATCCGGGTTAGGACATGCCAAGGTCTATGGGGATTGGGGAATCAATACTTCTTCGGTTTAGAGAAAGTGTTGGGAGGCTTAGGTGACCCCAGCATACCCTGCTTGACACACTGGAGTTCAGAAAAAGACGAGAAATCCATGAAGGATTTGAAGTTGGAGGTGAAGAATGGAAGATTGACCATTCCACTTCAGAATCAACCGGGACCATTTGGCTGATTCTGTTCACTACAATGTCTTAACAAGCCTCAAATTCCACTAAATTGATAGAAAAACACTGGCTCAGATAGGTAACCTCGTGCAGAATTTTCAACATTCCGTCTTAAATTATAACAGAAGACATTCAAGATTTCTAAACTTTGTCATTGCTACAGCTGGGAGACTCTCTGTGCCTACGTACCAAAAAGTTCAGTAAAAAGCTTTTCGCATTTTGAACTCTATCATCACTACTACAATAAAACAAAATTTGGCTCTGAAGCCCTCAACCATCCATCACATCAGGACATCGATCATAAGTTCCAGCACTTGCTCGTGCACACAAGAAAAAGTTATCTGGCTGAAAATTGTCTCCAGGTGCTACAATAACATCCAGATCTTATCATGGAATAAATTACCTAGTTCTAAGCAGCCTCAGCCCGAGGTTCAGTTTTACTGGAAGCTTCAAGCCTGCAAGTGTAGATAATAAATGTAGAAATCAGGTAATAAAATTAACTCCGAAAGCAGTTATTACAATGGAGGAAAGGCAGTTTAAAGAAAAGCAACAGAGTACAAGTGCGGTTAAAAATTCTAAAGAGGTAAGGATATTAGATAAAATATCATCAAGGACCTCAATTTAAACCACTTTTGTTTTTATATTCTCTTGCAAGTTATCTAATGTCGTAGCAAAAATAGATATAACTAAGATCGTCTTTGAGAATTTTGAACTTAACATTAATTGAATTATGCTTATATAACCCAACAAAATTCAAGCAACAACAAACCTATTGTAGGTCATATACATCTCTTCCTTGTTACACAATTTATATACAGTATACACTATAAAACATGTACATCAATCAACACGTACATAAAAAACATAAATTCTTTCCCTTTTCTTATAGGGAATGGAATATTAAGTTCCAATCTCCAACAATATCATGCCATGAAATTACAGTAACTGCGAATGAGAGGAGAGAGTGAAGGAGGGATTCCAATTTGAAGGGCAATACGATTACTGGAACTGTTTGAACATTTTCCAGCATTAGTACATTGCAGGACAAGTCAATTTACACAAATACCATATAGCACAATGTTTCTTGCACCCAAGCAATAATATATAAGCCGCATACTAAGTGCATATGACATAGGAAAATACGAAAGCATAGAACTGAATTACAAAAAGTCCATGCAGGTAAAAAGCAGCAAGTAGAATGTTATGAAGTAATGAACATTATGAAACATTTATGATTTACCTTCTAAGTCCTTCCCCAACTTCCATTCTTAGATAGTTTCCAATCTTCACCGGCGACCCCACTTCTTTGGATACATTATTCAATAGCGTCTGCAAGAACATGAAAAAAGGTCAATTAGAACTGGGCACTCTAAAAACTAACTGCATGGCACAACTTTATAAAAGCAGTTGGATCCAACACAACAGGTGGTAACAAGGCCAACCACAGCAGGTAGTATCATTGACTGGAAAAACTTCAATACAACTACAATTTATTGAGTAATGTAATGCTAAATTAAGATGGAAAATCAATTAAAACCATCTAAAAATGCTACATCGCTTCTTATGGGTAAGCAGTGCTGTTTCTGTTGGCATTGAAAGTGCCATAGTCTTTTACAATTACACCTAGTTCAAACTCGAGTGTTTCAAGTACTGCCAAGCCTGCAAAGGGAGAAAAAAAGAAGAAGAATTTTTCTTATTGTTCAATGCAAATTGTTTTCCCTCTCCCAACATTGGGCTTCTGAAATCCTTTACCTTTACCCTCAATTTATAACTTTGGTGGTCTCACATTTCTTGGCAGTTGGCTCATTTCCAAAAATTACTTCCAAGAAAGGTACAAATTTGTAATAGAGATAAATATCAAGTTTAGCTACATTATGTCAAATACAACAAATATATTGAAGCTTAAGACCGAAAAAAATAAATAAATAAATTACAAGCAATGGCATTTCTGAGGTCATACCTTTATATTTAAAGTGTCATCCACAACAAACTTTTGTTCCATTAGAACTACTTCCTCGAAATATTTTCTTAAACGGCCTTCAACCATTTTATCTATGGCCATCTGAGACTTCCCCGTACTTTCTGCCTGGACATAAGGACCAACAAGTAAGAGTTTTCGTCAATGGAAATACATACTGTCGCAGGTGTAAAAATAGACAAGCTTCGTTGTTAGATGACGATACTAACAAAAAATAATAACATCCTCATTCATCAAGGCCTCTTTCTTCTTGCGCTCTTTTGAGGGGTTCGGCATGAGAATTTGAATTAAAATAAAAAGTTAATAAAAATGCTAAAAACAGAGAATTGGTGTTAAGGAAAAGACAGCAATGTCAAAGAAGCAATAAAAGAAATATACCACATTATAAATCATAGAGGTGGGGAAAACATATGTTAATTTCTTTTGTATTCTTTTGAAAATGCAATGTTATATGTTGTCAGATTCCTATATAACACTAATATTGACACTCTGGATAATGATGAGATGCAATTTTAATTAAATTTTTAGAATTTCCAATATACAAGTACGTACCTGAGACTTGAGAATCTCACGCTCATGGCCTAATGCATCAGAAGAAACATCTTCCTTCGCCAAGAACAGTGGCTTTGCAGCCACCACATGCATTGCTATTTCGGATCCAACACGCTGGACAGCATCCGTTGGAGCATTATTATCCTCTATCTCAAGTGATAAAAGTCCTGCAATGCGTCCTACACCTGGATCTCCAATAAAAAGCCAGCAAGATCCATATGAGTAGTTCAAAATATCCTTTCGTGGCAACGAATTAAGAGGTATGATTGTGTTTTCATGCATGCAAAATTTGTAATGTCAACCATAATAAAGAATTGAAGCCCCGTTACCTGGTTGGGGGCTCTGGTGAATATAAGTAGACAAGACACCATATGATGGCGCAAACATTGCGAAACCCCCTCCAAGTTTTCTGTAATTGCATTTTGAACTGTTTTCTCTCCATTTAACTTAGGATGGTCAAGATTCATCTTCAAATCCTGTAAAAATTGAGGAACTTATCAGAGCTTTTACAGGAACGTCGACTAAAGCTGCAATGAGGCACAAGAATGAAGAACTAATTTGCATCCTCTCATTAAAAAGAGCATGTAGGTTCCAAGGAGGTTGATAGCGAAATGCATACTTAATACCTAAGAATGTGAAAGCCAAGAAAAATCAAAAGAAAGAAAATATGAAGGTAATGAAAGCAAGATAAAATTATGCTCTGATTGCGTAGACAAAAATGGATAGCTTTTTATGGAGATTAACAATTAAGACTGCTCACCTCCAGACACTCTGGTCCAACAGGCATAGTAAGAGAAGATTGTTTAGAACCTTCAAGCAACAAAGCTGACTTTGCCAAAGATAAGGCCTACATAAATATCAATCGTAAGGAATCAATAAACATTCACAAAAGCATTTGATGTGCTGCCTGAGCAAAAGATACTGTTCCCAACTGATAATGATTTTTCCTGCAACTCAAATAACACCATCTATTCCTGGTGTGTGCGTGTGTGCCAGGTATGGGGTTAGGATATAAATGTAGCACTAACCATGTACTGAAAAATTTCATTCCTAGCAACAAAGTCAGTTTCACAATTGAGTTCAACAACAACAGCCTTCTCTTTGTTCTGTGCCAAAGCAAGCAAACCCTCTGCAGCGATTCGAGAAGACTTTTTTGATGCAAGAACAACCCCTCTTTTTCTTAGTTCCTTCTGTGCAGCCTCTGTAGTCATCCAATACAACTCATTATCAATTAACACAAGCGCAAAAAATAATAAATAAACAAATAAAATTAAAAAATTAAACCTAAAGTGGGAAACTGTAGACTTGCCAATATCCCAGTCGCAAGCAATGAGTGCAGACTTGACATCTTTAATGGGAGCACTTGTTCTCTCCCTAAGCTGCTTTATTAGATTCATTTGTTCTGGTGCAGATTCTTTAGACGAGTAATTCCGAGTAAAGAAGATTCCAAAACCATGGATTGGATTGGAATAATTGAAAGAATCCATAGGTTTAATTTCAGATAACCCGGTAAAGGACATTTCCCTGTATACTAGACTAGTAGAATAAGTATGGCTGCAATTAACTGGACTATTCAGACTCTTACAGAGCATTTCAATCGGACGCTTCACACCTCGAGTAAAACCCATTTCAATCAACTTGAAAGTAAACTTCTTTGTCGCCTGAAAAACCATTACCATTTGCCACGATATTAAAAAATAAAAAATAAAAAAAATAACTTCAGAATATACACAGATCCTTCTCTTTCTGGAATACACACGCCAGAAAAATAAATTATCAAAGGTTTAAACTTAAAGAGGGCATTATGAATACGTAAACAAACACTGATATGTAGAATTCACGCATATAAAAGAAAAGAATACAACAGTAACTTTATGATTATCACCTGATTAATTAGGGTTTAACAAACAACACAGATTGTCAATAGTTTAAGACTTTAAATGCGTTCGTATATGACAGACAGAAAGAGAGGAGAGAATGACCAGAGAGAAATACAACTACGACGGGAAGAGGGTCTCAATGGCCCTGTTTATCCTCCCAGACAAGTGCCCGTCAATCTTGATCACATTGCGGAAAAACTCATCAGAAAGCCTGCAGTTCCTCTCAAGCTTGATTCTTTGCATGAGGGTTTCAATCCCATCAAAATTATTGGCAAGTGCCAGCTTGTTGATGATGGTCGTATAAAGGGCTTCATTTGGTTTGTAGTCTTTGCGGTCTGAAATTTGAGTAAAGAGAGGCAGTGTTAAATTTGGGTCTTTGAGGTTTTCAAAAATTTTGATGACTTCAGATGGGTTTAACCAGTCTTTACGGCTGAAAATATTTGGGTTTTTGTCAAGTTTATCTGGGTTTTGGAACGATCCAGAAGAAGAAAATTGACGGAAAGGTAATGAAAAATATAGCTTTTCGAGGCCAGTTGAGGAAAGGAGTGAATTGGGAAGATTGGTTGGTGGATTTTGGGTATATGAACAAGAAAGGAATACCAAATCATTTCTTTCCTAATTAAAAGGTGATAAAATACTTATTATTTGCGTTCACTCTTCCCATGGAAGCTTTCAGCGTCCATAATACTTATCCCCTTTCCATGATTCTCAGCCATCAAATTTACAGTCCAGGCTGCAGTAAACATGAAAAAATAAGACAAATTTCATTTCTCAAAATGGTACCCTAGGAGAAGAGAAAGCCTGCTGCTACGAACTAATTTAGGCCATGGCTTAACCGAGAGTTTTCACATATTCACCAGTCACAGAAACGGCACAACTTTGCTGATACCACGGTCTACTGGGGCCTCACCAGAGAATGTGCCATGCGGAAATGGTGCTCATAAGTGAGGCATGATGAGAATTAAACAAGGAAATTAGCATTCCAAGCAACACTTGAATCTTTTAACCAAGTATTTCTCATGTGCACAAGCAGCAGCAGGTATTACCTGGACACATCATGTGTATTATAAGACTTGAAAGGTCATTTGAATATGTAAACAACCAATTTGATCTACGTGGAATTTTATATGAAGGCAATGATATCGATCTAATAATGGAGTGGGAATCAGGAAAAAAAAGTGGCAAAATCAGTGGGTTCACGTATCTCAGACACTCGGCACGTGCACAAAAATTGGCTGCACCAGGAGATGTATCTAGATACTGGAAAACACCAATCATCAGTACCTGTTATAATTCATCATCTTCCTCACTCCGTCCACCTATTCTAATTGGAAAATCTTCCACGAAGTTTAATTGACATAAATTGGCCTACCATCAGTACAGAAAATCATATTTTTTCAAATAAATATACTATGTGCATGTATGCACTCAAGTGAGTGACGCAACCAAATTATCATATCCAAGCCATTAGTTTAGAACGCCTGCAGTAATAAATCTGGGCAATCAATGGGCACAGAATCCAAAAGCCCTACTTTTTCATCACGTTCCTGCTAATTATTATAAGAAACGGTATTTAAAATCCTAATGCATAAGAAGAAAATTAGAAAGCAGGGTACAAAACTAAAGGCGGGATATTGAAAATCCAGCAGGTTATCGTAGAGAATTACGAATTGGCTTCGATTGGGGTTTTAAAATTTGACCAAGAGGAAAGGATTACTTACCGGATATTTGAAGAACGTTATTTTCGGTTTTTGAAATGCGCCGCCATGCCCTTTTTGTGTTTAAATTCTGAATCGTCCATTGCCTTGATGCTGTACTATTATAAGCTGGAATACCACGGTGGAGGTGAACCGGTTCGCCTCTATGCAGGACTATTGAACCCTTTGTCCGGCCCGATCCGATCCGGACCAGTTTGATTATGGGCCGGGACAACCTAGGCCATAATCTCTCTGGTATGAAGAGGTGGACCGTTGTCGAGCCAGATTGATCATGGTATGAGAGAAGCACAACCAAACATGAAATTTTTTAAGGTAGGAGTGGATATTTTAACTGAATTTGTGGAATAAGAGATTTCGGTTCTACGAAAAAAAAAAAAAAAAATGGGAATCGAAATCACGACGACTGAATCCGAATGATTCTTCATTTTTAAACGAAATCGTGATATCCGACATTTGAACTAAATTTATCATTTTTTATTCTTTAAAATTTATTGATCCTTATTCAATGACCATATCACCTAACAAATAAGCTCTGTTTTAAAAAGTGCGTCTAAGCATTGCCTAAGCGCTAGAAATTGATATTTATTTAGGGTATGTTTGAGCCATATTATTTTAAAAGAATATATTCTGGAACAGTAAATTGATAGAGAATGTGTAGTTGAAAATGAAGGAAAAGTTATTGATGTGATGAAAAATATTATTTTATTGAAAAATGTGTGGTTGAAAATGAGTAGAAAAATGACAATGAAAATTTTAATATGTACCAAACATGGGCTTAATAATATTATTATTAGTATTAGTATTAAAACATTGGATTATGATTTGAATTAATATCTGATTTTTTTATTTTTTTTTATTTTTTTGTATAAACAAACTTTAAATATGGTTTTTCAAGTTGGATTTTAAAAAATCTAGTTTGGTGTAATTTCCACTAGATTCAAACAAAAGAAGTAAAAATAACAAAATTAAAGAAAACGTGAAATTCGTACGAATTTCACAGTTTATTTAAGATTACACAAAAGTCAAACTTCATTTTTAACCGCGTGTTTCATTGGACTCATAACTTTTATCTACTTTTTATAACAAAAAAAACTATATGAAACCATCAACTTACAATCTAAAAAAAAAAAATAATAAAAAAAAATAAAATTGTCTCATTCTTCTACTTATTTTCAACTACACATTTTTCAATAAAATAATATTTTCTATCTCATCAATAATTTTTTCTTCTTTTTCAACTACACATACTCCATCAATCTACTATTTTAAAATACATTTTTTCAAAATAATGACGCTCAAACACACTCTTTTTGTATCAAATATTCGAGTTCTATCGCTTAGAACCGAATCGAATCGGAGATGTCCATCCTCTGTGCATCTAAATGGCCCACAAACAAGTCATAAACCCTAGTAGACTCCATTTTCATTTTTCATTAATTGCACAAAATTCAGTTCAACTATGGAGAACAATAGCGAAACACCTTCCCCTGAGCCCATGGAATCCCTCTCCATTTCTGCCGACTCCTCCTCCGCCGAATCCTCCTCCCGGTAATTCTCTTTTCTCTATGTGTTATTTTTGTTTAATTTGAATTGTTGAAAACCATGAAATAGGTATCCTTTGTAGTTGTATATATATATATTTTAATTAGAAATGAAGTTCATGATAGATATTGAGTTGTCGAATGTAATATAGGATGAGCTTGGAAGAAAGGTTTGAGATAATAAGGAGCATCGGTGAGGAGTGTATACAAGAGGATGAATTGAAGAGACTCTTGGCTAACAAGCCGCAGCCCGTTTGCTACGATGGGTTCGAACCGTCTGGACGGATGCACATTGCTCAGGTCTCTTTACTCTCTCTTCTATATTTGGCTGAAAATTTTGTAATTTTATTTGTCATTTGGTTAATTTGATCAGTCTTCCCAATATGCTAGTTTTTTTTCTTTTGTAGAATCAGGGGCAGTGTGAATTCTGTTAGTTGACTGCATCATACTCATATTAAGTTTTGAGTAATTATATATGCTTTAATGTTTTTGTGAACTATTATTTTTTTGATAAAGTTTTTTTGCCCTTTTTTTTTTAAAAAAAAATTCGGAGAGCCTGAAAATGTGATGGTTATTATTATCCGTTTATGTCAATTTGTCTTAGTTTGACCTGCTGCTGATCCTTGGGCGATACTCTATTTTGCTTTTAAATTCAAATATAATCTTCTATTACATACAACTTTATAAATTGTAGTTTACTGTATCCTGTGTAACTGTTGTGGTAATAGTCTTACTATTTTCATGTATATATTATTTTAAATCATGTAACTTCGAATGATATACTTTGGTACGTATGTGATTCAATGGAATCATATGAGAAGTAGCTACTGGTGCAATTTGATAGGAGAGATGAATATATCACGTTTACAAGTTTTATTCCGTACTTTGATAGGGGTTTTTCCAAATAACTATGGGAAGACATCGTATAGTTGTTCCATAGGAACAGGACTACATAGACACACTTTTGAATGATCTCTTATTGGGCCAGTTGTGTTTCCTGAGCAGGGAGTTATGAAAGCAATTAATGTCAACAAACTGACTTCTGCTGGCTGCAAAGTTAAAATTTGGATCGCAGATTGGTTTGCACAGCTAAATAATAAAATGGGGGGTGACTTGAAGAAAATCCAAGTAATAGGACAGTATCTGATTGAGATATGGAAAGCTGTAGGGATGAATATAGAAGGAGGTCAGGTGGAATTCCTTTGGTCTTCTGAAGAGATCAACACCAGGGCTCACGAATACTGGCCTCTTGTAATGGACATTGCTAGGAGGAATAAACTTCCAAGAATATTGAGGTATACAGTTTTATTTTATTTTATTTTGAATATGCAATCTTTCAAAATATAAGGCATCACATTTTCCCCTTCTTTTATGGTCTAATTAGGTGTTGTCAAATTATGGGTCGCTCTGAACAAGATGAATTGTCAGCAGCCCAGATTTTCTACCCGTGCATGCAGTGTGCTGATGTATTTTTTCTTAAGGTGACACTTGGTTTAAGCAATGAACATTGTGGAAATACTTTCACTTCTTGGTTCAGTTTTCAAATGAACGCTCCATGACAAGTGCATCTTACATGGTTTAACAATTATGAGTTGTTTCCTTCGAAGAAATTCATTGAGTAATTCTAGACTTGGTACTTGGTAGCATGTTGTACGTCTTTCTCAATGCACTTGGAATTTCTTGGTTGATCTGACTGTGCGGTACCATTATCTTTCAGTATTGTTGGAATCTAATTAATATGATGTCTCGTAACATTTCAGTATGTATCATATATGCAGTCTGTACCTTTCTCAATCAGACTGCTCACTTTATGTAGGGCTTCTTCCCATCAATTCATGCACATCAATTAATGTTTTGAATTTCTACTAAAATGAACCATCGGAAAGATATCTTATTTGATCCTTGTGTATGCATTATGGTGTAATTGTCCTGTTAGCCTTCAAAAAGAGAAATATTTTGGTTTAATGCAATTGTTTTAATTAAGTGTAAATTGGACTTCAAAAATATGATTTATCCAAACAGGCCGACATCTGTCAGTTGGGCATGGACCAGCGCAAAGTGAATGTACTTGCTAGAGAGTACTGTGATGACATAAAAAGAAAAAACAAGCCCATAATACTGTCCCACCGTAAGCATCCTCTAGACTCTAACTGTATGTACCAGACGACATTTTTCTTCAGTTAAATTTTCACCGTTATTCCTGTTTACTTCTGCATACAGATATGCTCCCTGGTTTGCAGGAAGGTCAAGAAAAGATGTCAAAGAGTGATCCATCATCTTCCATATACATGGAGGATGAAGAGGTATTACCTCATCTGGGAAAGGGAATGATATATAAATTGTAAAATTTCTTCATTTGTGTGTTGATTGGTACCTAAGCTTAGTCTTAGTTTTTTTTTTGGCAATTATCATCTGAATTTGTGGTTTTATTGCTTCCGTCAATTATAATAGTGTGTCCACAGGCTGAAGTGAATGTGAAGATAAAGAAAGCATTCTGCCCTCCAAAGGTGGTAGAAAAGAATCCATGCCTTGAGTACATCAAGTATATTATTTTCCCATGGTTTAATGAGTTCAAGGTTGAGCGAAATGTGGATAATGGTGGCGACAAGTGAGTTACTCTTATTTCTAATGATCTTGAGAAATACTGTCCATTATCTCTGTTTTATTTATGTAGGTGTATTTGACCTGTATAATTCTGGTTGTTTGAAATACTTTTCATTTTTATTCATAAACAAGGTCTCAATGAATAACATGCTCCATTATCATTTTAAAAATGTTTCTCTGCCATGATATACTACCATGTGTTGGTCACACTACTTTCTTAATGGAATTCTTTAACATGCTGTGTGTTTTATATTTGCCATTTCTTATCTTAGGACCTTCAAGAGTTTTGAGGAACTATCATCTGATTATGAAAGTGGGGAATTGCACCCTGGGGACCTCAAACCAGCTCTAGCAAAAGCACTTAACCAGATACTACAGGTACTAGATATAATCATGTCTGGACTACTATATTCTAATTCTAGTCATGTTTAAGTTTTGTTTTCCCTATATCAAGAATGAGAGAGTGGTCATATTCATCGTTATACAATAAAATAGGCTATCAATATGAATTACTAATGTACC
Source organism: Fraxinus ornus (assembly GCA_903798235.1). Classification (NCBI taxonomy): domain Eukaryota; kingdom Viridiplantae; phylum Streptophyta; class Magnoliopsida; order Lamiales; family Oleaceae; genus Fraxinus; species Fraxinus ornus. The sequence goes on along the minus strand of CAIGRF010388108.1, from coordinate 32,939 downwards.
CTTTTACTGTGATGGAATTTCTTGATCATCATATATACCATATTATAGCATATATATTTGGAGACGATGACGTCTTGGTATAAAAAATTTATATTAGATATTAAAAGTTCGATTCTTATGTACAATCACTAGTGTCATTTGTTTCTTTTAAAGATATATGTACTTTTTGCGTTAGGTGTCACGATGGTGAAGTAAGCATCCACAATTGATAATCTGTTAAGAGTTTCCCTTTTGAGACTATTCATTAGATTTGTATAACTGTCTCCATTTTCTCCTTTTTTAACTCGTCTGTGGGCACGTTTCGGCTTTTGCTTCTTGTAGAAGATTACCTTAATTTTGTTTGGAAACTAATTTTTAAGAGAGCTCTTGTTCTAGATGTGCTTTTAAAGGAAGCCACACTCACCTGCTTGAGCAAGGTCTACTCGCTCAAATCATGTGGTTATATAGATTTTAATTGTTTACAATTGTCAAATAGTTTTATATCACAGATGTCCACCTTTTTGCACCTACCTCAACCCCAAGCCCACTGTAGAGCCTGGGTTCTTGTACAAATTTCATCGATCTTCCATCATATATAGTCTGTCTGTATGTGTCGCCATCATGATATCGTGATAGGATGGTGATATGTTTGCTTCTATGTGTATACGTGTGTTCATGCATGGCTTGAAGTTTAAATACTGTTATCGCACTTATTTATTCATATTGGCAAAAATAAGGGGGAGTTTGCATTGCATGTGATACACAGATCTGTTTTCTTTCTTTCACTTAGTTTTTCGGCTATGTGAGAGGAATAAACCAACTGGTAGAAAGTCAACTCTTTCAAAACTACAATAGGTTGTTGAAGCCTTGATATTTTACTTCACTGTTGTCCAACTTTGATATGGTGCTGCATCTAGCCATTTGATCCCAAGCTTCATTTTATTGAAATAATTCAAGGTGGGTATGGTTTAAACTCGTAATTTTCAGAAGTCGAATACATAGAACTTGTGCGGTCTGATGTCCATCTATTTGATATTCTGAGCTAGAATTTCTTGGACCCCTTCTGAGGAATACTTCTATTTCTCTATCAATTGCCTCTGATTAATTCAGTGTGTCTTCCTGTACAGCCTGTAAGAGATCATTTCAAGAATGATCCGAAGGCTAAAGAGCTAGTGAAACGGGTGAAGGTATGCATTTTGGCCTTTTGTTTACTTTGGCAGGAATGGACTGCACACACACACAACCTTAAGGATACTTGAAATTATTATTTTCGTTAATCATCTCAAAAGGTCCAAGAAAAGCTTGTACTCTATGCTTGTTCATGCTTATAGGCAATGTAGCCCTCGGTACTTCCCCATTTTCAGTGAATATATTTTCACGTCTCTGCAATTGATGCTCTCAATGTTTTTGTATCATCCAGAGCTACAAGGTAACCAGGTGATATGGACTGGAATCGAACAAGATGATATATGAAGAGTGCTCTATGCTAGTGCATTGCGTCCTTTTATTGAAGTTCAAAAGATTATGAAAAATATTTGTTTTATATCGTTTGGTTATTTCCAGCTATTTTATATCTTGGATTTTGTTAGTCGATGACGAAATATATTATGAATTAAATATATCAGAATAAAAGCTTTTTTTCTTAACACATAATTGTTCATCTCAGTTGAGTTCTCTTTCTTGAGCACTAATTTCCTTGCACTATGACAGCTTAATATTGCCTAAATGATACAAAAAAACCTTCATTCGGTTGTTGATAACCACCCCCAACATTGCTGTTTATGGCTCGCAACACATGTAGGCAAAAGAAATTTATTACAAATATGAACAGGTTTTCTGAATTAACCAAGGGGTTGGATCCCTCAAAATGAAATGTCATGCTTGGAAGAATTGGAATCAAGTTACATCTTTTCCATTTATACCAGTATCGATTTTATTCTTCTAGACGACTTAAAGGCTCAAACATAGACTTATTTTAAATAAGAAAATAAATGAATGAATAATTACGATTATACATTTGTCCCTTTATCTTAAGAATATTACTACAATGTTTAAAATCGTTGTTCAAGACAAGTTATGCTACTTGGTAGAAGATTAAGCACATGATTGACAACTATTATTTGAAAACACTTTTTTTATATGTACTTATTTTCAATCATTCATTCATACAATAAAATATTTTGTACGTAACCTCAATTTTTTTTTCTATTTTTTATCATACATTCTTCTAAAAAACATTATTCAAAACATTATTTTTCAAAATAATGATGGTCCAATAGATACTTTGACGAATGACACTGTTCTTGACAGCTCTAACAGTTAAGGTTGGTAACTTGACCTCAAGTTCCATTTTAAGATATAATTTTTTGTTGATCTCCTCTGTTCCATGTTGTATTCTGAATCACCTGGCCACTTCTCTCTCTATTTAAAAATGATAAAAACGAAGGTACCGCTTTCCCTTGAAGTATTACTATTAAAAACATTTCTTCCGAATTCAAGGTTTCCAGTTCCGATAAACTCTTCAATATTCTGGCATTTGTATATAATATATTGCTAGCAACTACAGTTTGTTGAATGCTGGATCATATGGATTGAGATAATGCATCTAGTAATTCGTTTGCCATGTAATAAATTATGCATAAATTGTGTGAATTTACTGTTTCACAAAGCACACCTCTCTCTTTAGCAACTATTGTTTGTTGAAAGTTGGATTGGATTGATGTAATATGCCTGGTTACTCTTTTTGCCATGCCACTCATCTCTAATCTTTCCTTTGATATTGGCTAAGATTGCCCGCTTTGAGATTGCCAGATAATATTAAATACTTTTATGTTTTTTGAAATATTGAACAGACAACCATTGCGGTTATTACAGATAGTACGCAAAGTTCTAGGCAAAGTCTTGAACGGTCACAGTTTCAATTCTTAAGAAACTACTTCCCGATTCCAATAGTAACAAGCCAGCAAAGGAGGAGTCAACGTATCAGGAGGCGGGACCCACCGCTGTTGCAAGCAGTGGATTGCAATCATTATGCCAACAATATGGAAGTAATGATGATGATTGATAGCAGAAAGAATTGTAAGTTGATGGCTGTCTTCTTTTGATGTTTCCTGGACTAAGAAGTGGCTTCACATTTTTTCAGAAGCTGACCAATGTTTTATTTATTTCGATAGATATTTCCACTCGAGAAAAGCATGAACTGCTGCTTCCCATAGTTTTGAAAATAAAAAAAAGGTCGGTAGTGTTAATCAAGATGCACGAGCTTCAATCAGAAGTCGCTCCTCTTAACATAGAGAACTGATTCTATGTTCAGAAAAAGTTTGATGAAGGCTTGCGTAAAGCTTTACTTCTAGTTCTGTGTCAAAAGACGTGCAAACTACACAGATCTTGCCATTAAACCTGATGAACAGCCTGGAATTTCTCTCTACTGTATGTCAGTGCGAAAGAATCCTATTTGACCAAGCCCCATTTTGGCAGCAGATCATGTAGAATTAATCCCTTGCCAATTTGTGAAAAATTATGCTTGTAATTCCAAGAAGATAATGAAGGTTGTTGATCCATCCTTCTACAATTGGATACCTGAAGAATGAATTGTGCTGGCTAATTCTCTTGTTTTTAACCAATAGATGGTTTCACCATGGGAACTACTCTTATAATTTTTAATTGAACGAGGAAGTAAAACTCTTAGAACATTTTAATAACCACATGATGAAAGTCAATAAGTATAAAGATTGCAAATCACATAAGAAGGCATAACAATTACGAATGGTTTGAGCCCTTAGTTTCAAGATTGTAGTAACAAATACATATTCTACTTCTGGCCCTTCTTTTTCAACAGGTCTCCAATTCTCAACCCAGAACCTTTCCCCTTTCCACCTCCAATAACATCAATTAATACTTGTGAATCCAAATCTACCGGTTTGAAGACATTACCAGTGTGCGTATCCATGGATCCACACCGCTCAGAAATTCTTCTGCCATTCGTCTCCACATCCCCGGCTAGAACTGATGCTGCAGCATCAGCTGCCTTTCGCCATTGCTCTGTTATTACCCGAAGCTTCTTCATTTCAGTTTCTAATTCCTCCTTTGCATTTTCAGCAGCTTCTAATTTCTTGTTTAATTGGACAGCACTGCTTTTGCTCCTTTCCAGTTCTTGTTCAACTCGATTCAATCTTGAAGTTACTTCCTCTCCCTTGGATCCAAGTGATGATATCTCCTGCAACTTTTCATTTAGCTGATTCGTTAAGCTCTCATTTTCTAAGCGAAATACTTCAAGTTCATTTTCTTTGTCCTCCAACTTCGCCTTTAGCAACTTCAGTTCATCGTCCTTCAGAGCCAACTCATGTAATGATGACTCTTCTGGCTCCGACATGTTTGGTGATTCGGTTGATAAACCAACAGAATTTGGTTCAATTTCATAATCATCTGTGGGGCACAGTTTACTTGTCTGTTCCATAGTTACTTTCTCGGCTGGAACTTCAAAAACATAAGTTTCCTGATGGTTTTCATCAGATGTTTCACAAGCACTAGTATTGTTCTTGTCATTGGATTCTTCAGTTTGAACTGAAATAGAGTCGTTTTCCAGAGTATCCAACGACTCAAGAACCATTTGCTGTTTCTTCGATTTATTCCCGACTTTCTTTGAAGCCCCTTTTAAAGATAATTGGTCCTTGAGAATTTTGAGCTCCTCCTGTGCTTGGCCGAGGTTACATTCCAAATCAGCAATACGTGTTCCAAGTATCTTTCGATTTGCAGGATCAGATTGAGTCCCTCGTGGGGATTGACCATCTGCGAGCTTTTGGCTCCTGTCAGCTCTTGATCGATTGTGTAACGGGTCAGAGTTCGAGCTCAATGTCCTCGGAGGAGGTGGACCTCGGGTAGATTGCTTTTGAGGAATTTCTACTCCCCTGTTTCCAAATAATACGAATCAATAAAAAGTAACAAAACCAAGACAACTGCAAATTCGAGATTCTGATTGAGAAACTACCTTGATACTTGCATTTGATCAACGAACAAGATAATTAACTGAAAAAATAGCAGGATGAGAAATCAAATAGATGCAGTTGAATTCAGGTTCAAAGGCACAAATTGCTTCTTCCCGAGGGTGAAACTTTAAATTGCAAAAAATTATATTGTCGATCCCAAATTACAAAGCTTTTCACAATTTGTCACGTTAGTTCCCTATTTTACAATTTTCTGCTTTATTATTTATTGATAATATTTAACAGGATCTAAAGAGAAATATAAGTGGCTACGAACCGTAAAACAGCAGAAAGCAGACATTCAAATCTTCATCATAGAGATGGAAATACACGAATATATTAAAAGAAACAAATATCAAAAAGCCTCAAAGAGCAAGATCAACACACACACACACACACGCTAACTGTGAACTGAAACCCCGTTAACGAGAAAGAGGAAGTATCGTATTTTTTATTTTATTTTCATCAAAACAGCAAAAAAGTAGATAAATCTCACCCGGAAAATCTTCTACTCCGACACACAACAGATGCAATAAAAATGTCATAGAATGAAGAATCACATACCCAATAAGGAAGAGTTAAGGTTAGAAGCTCAAAATTTTGAGTGAGAGTGAGGGGGAGAGAGGAATGTTGAAAAGAAGGGGAAAAGACAGTAAAAAACAAAGGAATTAAGCATTTTTTTTTTTGTCCGGGGCACATTTTGTATCAATTTTTAGCCAAATTCATGCCGTGTGTCGATGATGGTAGTCGTTCCTTTTTACGGAATTAAGTAAAATTCCCTCCAAATAAAATTCATTATTCATTACAAAATGACAATTTCGATAATTTGCTTAATATGCAATCAGTAATTACCGCACAACTGAGTCTCACTATCTGGTCAAAGTGTGCCCCAAACGAACGCATTAAAAAGATTATTTTTTGTTTCTTTTTTAACACATTGATTATATTACTCTGTGTCAATATTAAGTATTTTTAATTTAAAATGTGAAAAAGAATTTTTACTTGCAACGTGAAAAAATAATCTGAACTATTGTCATATTTATATCAACGAATCAATATAATTTTTGCATATACACATGGCATCGTCGGCAAGAAATTGCTAAAATTTATTTTTTAGTAATTGCTAATTATATATCTTAATTCGTACTTTCATTTCATTGAGTAACTCTGTCAAATTCAATGTTTTTATTCGCCCAATTTGAGGATTTTGATGGAAAAAAATTAATTAAAACAAAAAATATAATTTTTCATGCATTGAGAAGACATTGCATGTGAAGCTTAAATGTAAATCCAACTACTCCAATGGACCACCTTATTACTTCAATTCATTCCCACAACTTGGCTCGTACCTTTGACCTAATTTGAAGGCAAAGAATCATGCGTAAACTTAGTGATGGCAAAAAAATTCGTCCCGATGTGTTTCACACAAAAAAATCAGCCCCGATGGATTGGAGGGGCGGAACATCCATTCCCGCCCCGAACCCGTCCCATGAAGAATAAACAAAAAATTAATTACAAATTACAAAAAAAAAAATAGTTAATAAAAAAAATAAATGAGGAGGAAAACTGCCGCTCCCCGTCGTCTAAGTCGGGCACATGACAGGGTGGGGTGGTGGAGTGGTGGGCTCCAGCCCTGCCCCATTGTCATCTCTACATGAACTTGCTTAAATCGGTAGGCCAACTCGATCGATTCACTCAAGTTCTCAGTATTTTATTTTCTTAATGAACTGGATGAAATTTGTTCCCAACTTAGTCATCAAGTTGGAGTATCTTTCCATATTAGAAGAGTATTCAAATAAAATTATTAATAACTTTTTGATAGAAATAATATTTGATCTCACGAAACATGTGATTTAGGGTTGTTTAGTAATTATGAATGTGTTGTTGAAATTAATATTTGACTTCAATTGAATAAAACAGTAAATTTATAGTAACTTTTGATTTTACAGATTATTGTGTCGTGGATAATGATCAAAGTTAATCTTGATGCAAAATTCCATATTCCATAAATAACTTGGGTGAAAAGTGCAATAAATTAAACTTAGTGGGTGAAATTAGGGATTCGCCTATCTTTAGACCCCTGTGGTTAATAACAATACTCATACTTGTTTATCTAACGACTATGAATTCACCAATTACTTTACACCAATCCTGACCGTTGGATCGATACGCCCTGAACACAAAAACCCTAATTTTCCCTCCGCTCTCCACATTAACCCTAGTACGCAGCTGGAACTGCTGCCGAGACATTAACCAAACCTACCACCCGAATCGGAGTCGGATCTACACCGCAAAGAACCGTGAGTTCACTGGTTCAATTCTTCATTTCAATCAATCTGCCATTGCTCTATGAGTTATATGTTTTTGTTAATTTTAAATTGACGACTGAAATGATACAATTACTATATGAATCTGCATTTGATGTTACATGTCTATGTGAGTGTGACTCTACGCGTTGGTATATATGTACACAGTATACATGTGTGTAGTTGTGTTTGAATCGCTCCTATGTGTTTGTTTACATTTAAATGTTAATCCTGCAATCTGAGATGACCGAACGGAATCTTACTACGCGTTTTAGGAAATATGAGTTTGGGTATTTGGGTTATTGTAATTTTATGCAAAGGAGAATAAGGATCCTTTTTAAGTAGCCAATATATTTATTATGTTTAGGGTAGAGATGGAGAAGGGAGGGCTAATTGTTCCGGAATCTGTACTGAAGAAACAGAAGAGGAGTGAGGAATGGGCTTTGGTGAAAAAGCAGGAACTTGAGTCTTCAAAGAAGAAGAAGTCAGAGCAACGCAAGCTCATCTTCAACAAAGCTAAACAGTATGCTAAGGAGTACGAGCAACAGGTGTCATTTTAATACCTTTTGCTGGTCTTTGATGACGATAATTATTATTATTGTAGGTTTTAAATTGTGGTGCACTCCCTTATATTGTAGGAGAAGGAACTGATTCAATTGAAGCGCGAGGCAAGGTTGAAAGGGGGATTTTATGTGGACCCTGAGCCTAAGCTGCTGTTTCTCATTCGAATCCGTGGGTATGTTCTGATGTTACTTTAGCTAACTTGGTTTATTATTTGACCAACTGTATCTCACATTTCTTTTTTGTTTGGGCTCTCAGTATCAATGCCATGCACCCACAGACGAAGAAGATTTTGCAACTCCTGCGTCTACGACAGGTTACTCCGCAAGTCTTTTGGGGTTGTAATTTTGTTTGTTAATTTCTATGCAAAACTCTCGCCAACTAGATGTTATTTTTTACTTTGACTGATAACCTTCACGTGGATTATACCTGATTTATGCACCTTAAAGGAACATATAATTCTTTTTTTTCTGCTGATCATTACTGTGTGTTGCAAATGTTGTTGAAAACAATGAACTTGCTTCTTAGCCATTGACCCAGTCTATGTCATGCTTGACCTTTGCCAATTCAAGGATTTCACAAGTTTGTAATTTTTTATTTGGTTGGTGTAATAAATTTTTGTTTGTGATAGACAACGTGAACTAAAGGACACTGGGTGTTGATGTAAATGATTTTGGCTATTCACCCCCTCTTAAATCATTTCCATTTATTTGTTTGTGGTTTTGGATATGTCAGAATTCAAGTTGGATATCATATTATTTATGATTGCTCATAGTCCTATCATTTGAAATTTGTCTCTCAGCGTTTTACCTCTCCTATATATACTTTTTCATATTCAAACCTGCAATGGACAATGGACAACTTTTTAGCACACAGTATGAGGTCCCTTTGTTTTTGTTGTTGTTTTGCACCCTTTTCCCTTGTAATTCTCATCCATTGATTTCTATTTATGTAGATTTTTAATGGTGTGTTCCTAAAAGTCAACAAGGCAACATTGAATATGTTGCACAGAGTTGAGCCCTATGTGACTTACGGGTATGCTTCTGATCAATCAGCCCTCTTGGACTTTTTTATATATTGTGCGTGTGCTGTGTCAAATATTTTCCATGTCCTTGGTTTTCTTTAGATACCCCAACTTGAAGAGCGTGAAAGAATTAATATACAAGAGGGGCTATGGCAAGGTCTACAAGCAGAGGATTGCCTTGACAGACAATTCAATTATTGAAGAGGTATTTCCATTATTAGCACACTATTTTGCTCATATTCAATTGCATTTTGTATAGTTTTTTCACATAAGCTTGGCTTGTGTTTAGGTTCTAGGCAAACATGGGATTATCTGCATGGAAGATCTTGTTCACGAGATCATGACTGTTGGACCTCATTTTAAGGAGGCCAACAACTTCATCTGGCCATTCCAACTGAAGGCACCATTGGGTGGTCTGAAGAAGAAGAGAAATCACTATGTTGAAGGAGGAGACGCTGGAAACCGTGAAGATTATATAAATGAGCTTATCAGAAGAATGAACTAGATTTTTATTACTTATATTGTGTTGGTGAAACTGAGGTTCTTTAGTCTGTTATTGGAAGTTCGAGAAATCTCTCATTTTTACTCTGCTCAAAGTTGCCGATTTTTCATATTCCGAGCAAATGTTCTAGATACCATGCTGTTGAAAGATTAATTTTGTTTAAAGATTTGTACGCTTAATTATGTTTAATTTAAGGATTTGCATGCCCGTCTGTTGAATATGATGCTTTCATATTCTCTGTTTGATGGGCATCATTTTAGCTTATGAACTAATTAACTACTAGTGATCAACATATTACATATGTTCTAAAACTGAACTTATTCAACGATGTTTTCCATAATCACTACTGCAGACATACGAGATTAAGCTTGGACAAACAAGATTAAAACCAGAAACTTGCACATCAAGCTATTCAATAGAAATTCTCGAGTCACACCAAGTCATTACAAGACTAAATTGAATTTATAAAATAATATTTTTCACCACATCAATAACTTTTCTTTCTTTTTTAACCATACGTTCTCTATTAATCTAATGTTTCAGAATGCATTCTTTCAAAATAATGTGGTTCAAATACACCTTAAATTGCATTAATCCCGAATAAAAAAGTTTGACAAGAGAGTAAACTTCAATTCAAGATATTGAAAATGAAGACATTCCAACTTGAAAACAATAGAATGACTACTGGATAAAAAAACAGTGCAACTATTTAACAAAAGTTCTTAAACCAAACTCAACTAGCCATGTTGTCCAAAATCACCATTAGGAACCATGCAATTACCATAATCATAATTACTAATCAGGTTCCAGTTCTGATTCTGATTCTGATTCAACAACATATCATCAAAAGAACATGGTTAAATGGTCGGATTCAATCCAGTTATGGGAGCACCAACACCTAATGAACTCGAATTCTGTAACAGCATAAGATCGTTAGCTTTCATGTTCACATTTTTCATTAACTCTTCCAACGCCGCCATGTAAAGTTCGAGTTCATCCAATTTAAGACAGTCCACCGCTGCATCCCACTAGAATCCATCACCACCGGTGTCCACAAAATCAGTCACAACAAACACATACTTGATCGCATAGGGTCACCACAAATAACCAAGGGCATCAAATGAAATTGCACCTTTTGTACCATCAATGCTTCCTACAACCCAAGTCATACCTTCTCCAAAATCCAGAATGGAATGGATATCGGTTGCACCCTACTTAACATAAGAGAGGAGATTACCTACACCCCCAGCATTTCCATGAACGAGTTACCAACTTATATGAACTTCCTAATTCAACATCAACAAGAGATGGATTAACCGTGACCAACTTTGTCTTTGATGTGACTAACTGTGATCAAATTTGTATTGAATGTGACCGTCTGTGACCAAGATAAATTTCAAGTCACAATCAACACAAAATTGGTCACAAACAATCACGACGACCACCAGCATACCGCACAACCGTCACCACATGAAGATCCAATGCTCATAGCTACAACCAGCATACCGTACCACCGCCAAAACACCACCAATCACCACCATAACACCCCACACCACCGCACAGCACCCACTACACACCGCACACACCACTATAGCCACCACACCACACACAGAACCCACTACACACCACCACACCCAACCACAGGACATAGCACTGCACACCACCACGCTTAACCTCAACCGAACCCAACCACCACTGAGCACCATCGCAACAAACCACCACATAAAAAAGAGAGGATTAATGGATCGCACCGTAAGCAGCAAAGACGAACAGCCGCGCACAGATTGACACTACAGCGGCGATGAACTATCGTTGCGCTGTGAACCGTCGTCGGCATCAGTCGACGTAGTGTCGCCCAGTTCATCGCCACCAACTTTGTCGCCGTCACCTCATGTAATGTACCACCGCTGCAACCACTAGAGCCACTAGTTTGCACAACATCCCCCACCATCTCCGACACCATAGAGAGATAGACTGGAAAAGGGCTACATTACAGCCCCTCTCTAGCAACTATGTACCGCCATCACTATAACAACCCCAAAACCATCGTCGCGCAAGGCACCGATGCCGATCATGTGCAGCTTATTGGCAGGTCGCCGGAGTCGGAGTCGGAGCCGGAGCTGGCTTATATTTACCTGTTGACGGTGAAGCTGCCGGGGGG
>CAIGRF010388108.1:0-11040 GCA_903798235.1 Fraxinus ornus | reverse complement strand
TCAAGCAATTGATGATTAAATCAAATAGTCGGTAAGTATTATCAATACTTAAAAATATTTTATTTTTATAACTTTTAATTTATATTTCATTTTCTTTATGCAGGCTGCTTGAAGCAAATGAACTATTGATATGAATCAGCGATGTTTTGAAGGATTTTATCTACTTTTTGGTGTTTATATAAATTGAATTAATCTACTTTTAATAATTTATTTTTATGTTGTGTTGTTGTAAATGTAAAAAAATTTAATTATAGTACAGAACCGAACAGAACCGATCCGAACCGAACCGAACGGAACCGAACCCGAACGGTTCCATAATTATATTTGGACCCAACGGTTCCATTTATTAAATACCCGAAAGTTTGGGTCGGTTCGGTTCTCTCCAGAACCGAACCGAATCGACCCACGCCCAGCCCTACCCTCGCACGAGCGACAATGTTGTCCGAAAATTTTTATTTCGCGATTTCAAGGCTTTTTACCCGGCCCATTCGTTTCTTGATCTACCTATAAATATCATAACTCACATGTACGTTTTTTAAGGTTGAGCAATTGAGAGAGCTTTATCTGAGAGAGTGATTCCTTCATATCACAGCATTCAACCTTTATTCTCGTGAGATTCTTTGGTGAGAAAAATATCGAGAGCATAATCCAAATACCAAACCTTTACTTCCTATTCATCTTGTTAGAGTTCTGAAGATGGAAGGGAGTTGACTGAAGGACAGATCGTTCTTCGTGATCCATAGACGAATTCACAAGACTTGGAGTGCAGCAGGGTAGCAGATTCCAAGGCGAGCTTTGGCAACTGCAGCTAAGGATTGGTGCAGGGGAGCACGGGATCCAGAGTGAGCTGTTAGGAGTGCAGTCGGAAAATCAGATAGTACGGGTCGTCTAGTCTGGTAGACTCTAAGTTGTTATATTCGCTTATAGTGGATTGACTAACAAAGTGCCGGGAGTTTTTCCCAGTTGGGTTTCTCCATGATCATTCTGGTGTTGTTTGCTACTTTCATTATTTTAATTGATTATACAAACTGCGGTATTCAAACTAAGGATTAAACTGACTTGCTTGATTAATCATCTAGATAAGAATTAAAAGTGACTTGTTGCTGTTTAATTCGTAATAGTTTTTAATTCTGCATTATACACCTATTCACCCCCCTCTAAGTGTTATTAGGGTCGAACTTGCGTTTCTCATAAAGTATACGCATGTCACTGGAAATCATTTTTTTCCTTTATTGAAACAAAACTTGCACAGCTCCTTAAACAATTTGAAGCAAAGCAGGTCCAGAAGGTCTACTACAGTTTGTGCTGAAGCTCCAAACTAATTGGATAATATTCAGTAACACTAGACGTCTTAACATTTTATTTCCTTTCTTTAAGCACGCCTTCCTGAATTCGATTCCCACTGATAATCCAAATCAACTATTGCTTGACAAATGCCAAAGCTCAAGTAATCCATTTAAACATAAAGTAATACAGGTTACCGATTTTAAAGTAAAACAAGCTAAGCGATATTCCTAATAAATGTAGATAACATAAAATATAAATAACAACGCCCCCACAGGGGTGTATGCTTTCTTCATATGCAATGGGGGCATTTCAGAAAGAGACACCAGTTAAAATCTCTAGACTATAATTGAAACTCACTCAAGACAGGGTTACAAATATTTGCATGATAACACATTTTTGGCCTTTTAAACAAGGGGTGGAGTTAGGAGTCGAATTCAGTGGGGGCTAGACTTAACTACGGAAATTATTTTCAAACAAGAAAACTATATAATAATAATAAAAATCTCAAAAAAATTTAGAATTGTTCCCAACAAGTTTTTGTACTTTGAAAAATGACGTATAATGACCACATTATCAATTTTACCAAATACATCTTTCTTCCTTATTTACAAATATTGTGTAGCTAACGACTCCTAAAGCACTTTCACATTTCCATTTACCCATTCTGAGACTAACCTATTACCACGTAAAGCAACTCCCACCATTCATAATCAACATCACCACTACGTGAAAAAAAAAGAAAAAAAAAGGAATGACGAAAACATAGCCCCAAATAAAGATGATGACTTGTGTGCCTTTAAGATAAATGAGTAAAAGAAATTCTAATCCAAGCACGAGACTCAAATTTATTATAGTTGATGTGCATATGTCAACCTTAAAATTAAGGCACAAATTGCATCAAGATTTATGTCACCTTTCCGCTAAACAATAAAACGGAACAGCTAGTATCGTGTCAAGTTCTAGGGTTGTTACAATCTCACTATGTATTGATCATAAAATTATTTAACCTCGTTGTGCTACTTAAATGAATCTGAAGAAAGAGGGTCAAGGCATACCTCAGGCGCCATCCAGAATGCAGTACCCTCGAGAGACTCCGCATCACACATAACGAACTGCACAATGAACCAACTACCAATTGGGCGTAGTAGTAACAATTATAGTACACAACTTAAAAAGCTTAAGTAAGAAGGTATTTTAATTTGAAGGATAAAAAGAATGGACAGTATTGCAACCTTTGCAAGGCCAAAATCTGCAAGTTTCGCCAAACCATTCGCATCCACCAATATATTTGCACACTTAATATTTCTGAAACAAGAGTAGCAACCGTGTGAGATCTTGGTGTTACACAATCAGTTTGCAGAAAGGAAGCACGTCAAATTCTTTGCCATTTTTAAAGCATGAACAAGGAAGACGAGAAAGAGAAGGATCGCAAGAAAACGCTTGTGTTACTAATTATGAAATGACTGTCTTTCTTCATCACATCGTACCACTTCCATTTTTTAGTGTTCTTCCCTGTTAAGATCACAGCAACCTAAGCCCCCATTTGGCCCCCATTCTTTGAAATTCTAATGATTGGAATAGGTGTGGTTAAAAAAGAAGAAAAAGTTCTAGAATTACATTTGATATTATTTTATTGGAGAATGTGAGGTTGATAAGAAGAGAGGAAAATTGCATTATAATTTTAGTGGGGGTCAAACCGGGGCTAAATATAAGTAATTCCAGAGTACAGAGATAAGGCCCATTGAAACACGGCTAATTGTTACCCAATTCTCTGGTTTTATATAGAAAACCTCCCACTGAAATGCTTTTTGTACAATTTGCCTCCATTTTCTTTAGGTTTAGAAAAAGATGCTCATGGCTGGTGATTCTTACCAAGTTTAGAGAAAGAAATCTACAAATTGGTTGATCCTACTTCAGTTTCTTAATCTAGACAAGAGAATGCATACTACAAAAACCGCTACAGTTTCAAGTGCATAGGGTCATTGATCTTATGTTAATTACATTCTCCTACCATATTGCAGCACAAGAAGGAAACAATACAGGTTTATCTATAGTGAATATGCTTGATGTAAAAATAATGTGATGAAGATGAAGATTCGAAGTGAAATCAAGAAGAAGATCTACATAAAAATGAAAAATGTATACATATCCTCAGCCCTAGGAAAAGGTTAATGCGAAATTTTTTACAGAAAAAATGTGTGCGGGCAAAAAAAATATCTTGAATGATAAAAAATATGAGAAGTGAGAAGTGTAACCGCAACTCTGCAAACGCTCAAAAGTGTCAGTAAAGAAGATACAATTCAAATATACAGCACATGAATGGATTATGATTTAATGTATAATATCTTTTAAAATATAACCAAATTTTTGGAACAAAGCAATAAATCACTAAAACAAGAAATACAGAGTTGTTTGGTTCAATCACCTGTGGACCACATCTTGATCATGCAGATACTTCAAGCCATGTAAAATCTGTCTAGTATAAGCGGAGACATGCGAATCTCGAAGGTTGTACTTCTGGTAAAGGCTCAAAAGGGATCCTTTAGTAACCAGCTCAGTAAAGATGTAAAGATGTGATTCAACCTACGAAATAAAAAACATAACTTTCAGCACTCTAATCTTGATGCGAGCCGAACACGCGTCATCTAATAAAATTTGAAATAGAACATGCTCAAGGAAAACTAAGATGTGAATGAAAAACTGAAGGAAGAAAAAAGAAAAAAGTTAAAGCTCAGTGGAAAATTCAATTTCAGAGAGCTTCAATTTTGTCAAAAATTTTGATATAGTGGACAACACAAGAAGTTCCCTATGTCTAGTACTTCAATTTCTACCATCTCTATGAATAAAATCCAAGAATCTTGTGAAAGGAAAAGAAAAGAATCTTATAATAGTGCTAACAAAGTTGAAGCAACAAATATAAGCTGGAAACCAATGCTAAAAGCAAGAAAAACCCATCCTACACCCTCCACCAGAAAAATATTATAATCATAATAAAGAATATTTATAGTTAATTTGAAAAAGGGTATTACCTTCTCCGTGCCGTAATACTGGACAATATTCTCGTGTTCAAACTGACTTAGAAGAGAAATTTCCTGAATGGGCCAGAAGAAATTGTATATTAAAGAACCGAGTTGGGGGAAAGGCGGAGAGTTTTACACCAAATAATTATCAGAGCCACTGAGAGAAGGAATCTAGAAGCAGGTGCCAAGTCAAGTGAACAATTAAGCAAAGCATTGACTGCTAAACCTGTTCAAGTTGGATAATCCTTTGTTTTCCTTCATCCCCTTGATCATGCAAAAATACTTCCTTCGCAGCAAAAAAGAATCCATCACTGCAGAGAGAGCATATATACAAAAATATTTAGCATATTATAGCAAATACAATCAAGTGCAAAGCTTTTTAACAATATGTTCTTTCAAAAGAGAGAATTGTGAAAGGATATTACAGGATAAGTGAACTTTTTTTAACTTGATTGTTGTTGAAAGGTTCCTTTTTCTACATTATAGTTCTTTTCAACACCAAGTTTTGAACTTTTACCACGAATAAATGAAAGAAAAATATCCATTATACACAAATACATTTGAAAGATTTATTGTCTGAAAAATTAATTCTCTAAAAATAACCATCAATCGGAATCTATTGAACCACCAGAGTAGCTCTATATCTCCCTTTATCGTAGAAGCAACCAATGCATTGCAAGGAAAGAAACTCTTTCAAGCTCCAAACTTTCTTTCTTAATTGATAAAGAATTAACTATAGATTTTACAGAAAAGTAAACCATCAGATTGATATAATCCATAAATTCATTATTTTGATGAACAATTCTATAGATTTGTTGCTGCCAAATAAATAACAAATAGGAGTTCAAAAGATTTTATGCAGTCAATAAACAATAATAGGAGTTCAAAATTTTAAAAATAAGATGCAAAGCTCGGATATTATAAAACACGGTTTATGCTCAATTTCATTTCAAGTTAGCACCCAGGAGAAAATGTGAAAAGTAGCAGCACTTACTCGGTAATTCCTTCATAAACAGATCCAAATGATCCACAACCCAAGAGCTCCCCTTTCTGCCAGTCCATGCGTCTAAACCTCCCACTGGATGATGGGTAGGACGTTTTCTCCGTAGAGGTACTCCAAGAATCATAATCATTCTCAGGTTTGGTAGACAACGAACCATTCTCTTCTATCGTCATCAATCCTCTCCTCATATGATTCTCCTCATCCTCATCCCTCCTCTCACCAACTCCTTCAGTCTCTTGTTCCGGGCAAAATGACTTCAGAATATCCCAAGTTGAGCACTCAATATCCATCACGGGTAATGACATTGAAGGAGGCGGCACCAGAACTTGTGGCCGCACACCATTAATACCATTTCGACCAAATTCCCCCAATTTACCACTTAAGTTATCCTTCAAAACTAGATTATTTATCCTAGCACTATTCTCTAGCTTCTTTGATAAATCATGTAGACCTGCATCATCACCTCTACTGATAATACTAGAACTACTACCCCTACCACTATTTGAAAATTCCAAATCCTCAATACCATTACGCTCACTTTTGTGATTAATTACCTCAACCTTATCACAACTATGACCGGAAATTTCAATTTCAATTACATTACTAATACTATTCTCAGTTTTCTGATTCATTAAATTCGAAACACTACCCCTATCATTGGAAATTTCAAAAACATTACCATTACTATCCTCAATTTGCTGACTAATTAAATGAGGAGCAACAGAAGATTTGACCTTCATGGCCTCATATTCCTCTACAGGTATCCCGAAATCCTCAATTCCAGCAAATCCCAGCATTTTAAGATGCCCATCAAGTGAATTAGGAGCGTCAGCAAGACTGGAATACAGTAATCTCCCCCAATCTGTGTCATTTACTGTACTGGAAGCATCATGAATATTCTGTTCATGAAATGGAGTACCCGTCCTCCCAAATCTGTAACTAGCGGATATGGAGCCGAAACTTGGTTCCCACGAAGCTGCTGGAAGTAGTCGCCTCACAAAGGGATGATCCAAGAGCTCAGGGGCTGTTGGACGTGCACTTGCGTCAACTTGTAGACATTTAAGGATAAAATCACGTGCATCGCCGGAAAGAGAAATGGGAATCGGTGGCGGCTCACCCCTTCCTATCCTACATAGTGCCTGAATCTGTTAATCCGAAAGAATGCACTGTCATGCTCCAAAACAACAATGTTACCAATTTGCATAGGCTAATAGCTCAAGAAAAAACATACTCACAAGGAGATATCTTTGAATTTTTGTATCTCTTTCGTTGATAATATTATCTATTTATCAACATGACAGTATATTCAATATTTTAACAATGAAAAATAGTCAATGCACTAATGAACAGACAAAGCTTTCTACTCGAGGAAGAGGCAGATATTTCCGTTAGTTACAATGACAGTCAGTTATTTATACAATAGTTTATTATATCCTATATATGATCTCAGAGTCTTTAAGCGGTCCAAATATATAATGCAATTGTTTAAGAAAAATCCTAAATTTATTATATAATAATTGGCAACCATTATGGCCGGTAGGGGTTCAAAAGTTATGATTCTTTTCAGGAAATCCAAAACAAACTGCTTTACTTACTGCAGGTTCCACATTGGAGTATGGAAAACTTCGGGTTAACATCTCCAAAACAGTGCATCCAAGGCTCCATACATCTGCTGCTAGCCCATATCCCAGGTTCTTAACCACCTACAGCAACATAGATTGATAATGATCAAAACGTAGCAGGATAATGTTCGCAAATAAAATCCACTCTCTCCCTTTGGCCTCTGCACTCTACAAGGAGAAAGGTATCCATGACATCATTTTACAAGTTAGTATCATGCAGATACTTAATACCTCAAAAACAAAATAAAATTTAGAAGTTTGAAAGAAATGGCTTGAAATATAGAATTGCAACTATTCCAAACCCAACTGTGCTTATTCAGACCCCTTTTTTTCAAATTGCCAGGACTACCCCTTGGTTTTGCACAGTGGAGCAAACAGGCTCCATAACTAACTGACACT
Source organism: Fraxinus ornus (assembly GCA_903798235.1). Classification (NCBI taxonomy): domain Eukaryota; kingdom Viridiplantae; phylum Streptophyta; class Magnoliopsida; order Lamiales; family Oleaceae; genus Fraxinus; species Fraxinus ornus. The sequence goes on along the minus strand of CAIGRF010388108.1, from coordinate 3,709 downwards.
TCCTAAAAGGCCATTGTACCACAAAATGGCATGCACTGGGAATGTGAAGGGTTGCAACGAATGCTGCACAGACAAAGATGTAACAACAGCATCCAAGAAGTCTAAATCTCAAGTTCTCCAGTTTGTTGTGTGCTTCAGTGATCTCTAGGCTAATTTTGGACTATGGGAAGTATCAGAGAAGTCCTAAGCAGTCATCATAGAACTTTTATTAGGTCTCATCAAGTGTTCTATTAGCTAATAAGCAGTGGAATTTTTTCATTGCTCTCCATTGATGTATGAATTTAATCATACTTCGTGATTCATCTATTTAATCACTTCCATCATTTCCATTTTGCTTTATATGAATTTTTTGGTTATGAACAAAGGCTACATGTGATTTCAGTAAGTGGGCTTCAGGTTCGATATAGGAAAAAATAGGTAACCAGTTTTCTCAAGACACTGGGAATAACTTAGCTGAGATAGAGCCTGGTACAAATCAAGGAGAGCTTGAGCCAAAAGGTCCACTAAAGGGCTTAATTTTAATAGTGCCCTACCTTATCATCTATGATTCCAAATAAGAATGAGCTTTTAGTGCTATCATGTTTGTTTCTCCGTGCCAAGGAGCGCGACAAACTGACCCAAGATTTTTGATCTTTGTCCTTATTGGCTGGATTAGATTTTGGATCGTGTTGAAACCAGTAAACCAATCATGGGTGAAGGCCCCACAAGAATATCAGATACGAGTTGCGGGGAATTTTTTCTGTTAACTGATGTTGATCGCAAAATAGTGGAATAAAATAAAATACTTTTCCTAAAGCACTTCTCTATTTCAATTTACCCTTTTGGACACTAAGCTATTATCTTGTAAAGCAACTTCTACCAGGCGAAAGTCAACCACCAGTACTGGAATATAAAACTAAAAGAGAAAAAAGAAAAGCTAGTTCCAGAATAAGACGATGAATCAAGCCTTAAGATTAATGACAGAAGGAGATTATATTCCGAGCACGTGGCTCAAATATTTAAAAATAAAAAATAAAAAAATCTTATATGCTGTTCCATCAAGTTATGGAAAGAATCTTCACAATCTCAATATATATTGATGATAAATATATTTAAACTAGTCATGCTACTTAAATGTAAGAAAAGAGGGTCAAGGCAAACCTCAGGAGCCATCCATAATACAGGACTCGCATTTTTCAACTTAGTTGCCTGCACAATGAATCGAGTAACAATGTAAGGCGCCATAACAAAAGATCATAGTAAAATATCTTCAAGCTATGTAAGAGTGCATTTTCAATCTGAGAGAAAAAAATATGGGATAATAAGAGATCACCCCTTACAATGCCAAAATCTGCAAGTTTCAGCAAGCCATTTGCATCCACCAATATATTTGCACACTTAATATTTCTAAAAACAAGAGAGGTAAATAAGTTAGATCATAATGTTACAGAATCAGGTGGCATAAATGAAGCACGTCTAAACATCTGCATTTTCAAAACATGAACAAGGAAGAGGAGAAAGAGAAGGATCACATGAGAGCACATAAAATACTAATAATCAAATGATCTGTCTTTCTTCATCACCCAAAACTTTCTCTTTTTAGCTTCCTTGCCTGTTAAGATTACAGTGCAACTTAGATACAAGTAATTCCGGAGTAGATGGACACCATTCATCAAAAACGCCCTCCTAATAATTACCACATTCTCTAGTTTTATAATAAAAACCTCTTAATAAGATGCTTTTATATTATTCTTGTCCATTTTCCCGGACATGGTTCAATTTACTAACAAATTCTACGAATCCTTATTCGAAAAATATAACAGAATCACCACCTGACTTCAAGAACAATTCCAAGCATGATAATAGTCATTTCCAGTATATACTGCTAAAGGAAAAAGATATAACTTGATCAGTAACCAAGAAAAGAACCTTGTTTTATATTTCTTATTACATCAACTAGCAATTTGGAACAATATGAGAAAGCTCTCGAAGAAGAAGGAGGAGGAAGAAGCAGTTTTTAAGCCTTAGCCCTACATCAACATGTTTGAACCTTTAAAAGCGACCATTTTCCCAATAGTATTTTTAGGATTTTGAATAGGAGTGTTTCCTTACTTTTTTGAGAAAGTAACTTTGCTTTTTAACTTTAGGATTAGCAAAACATACTCTAAGATGGTGATCATACCAAGTTTAGTGAAAGAATATATAAATGGTTGATCCTAATTCAGTTTCTTAATCCAGACAACAGAATGCATATGAGAACAAACCTACAGGTTCACATGCATAGGGCCATTGATCTTATGTTCATTATATTCTCCTACATTGCAGCACAAGAAGGATATAATTCCGGTTGATCTCTAGTGCAATGCTTGATGTGAGTAAAGTGAGTGGGCGTTAATTTTAAATATAAAAAAATGATAGGATATAGATGAAGCGAAGTGGATTCAAGGAGAAAATGTACACAAAAATGTAACTTAGACATCCTTCTTTGATTTTGATTCCTTCTCCCGTTGACTATTGTATTAACCATAGTATCTACTATAAAGTATAAACTAAAATGAAGTAGCTCATCCCCAATTCCCAGCCCTGAAGAAAAGGTTAACGATAAAGAAATTTTCAGAATGTGTGATGGCACAGACAATTCAACGATAAATACGATTACACACTTATAAACACAGTTAAAAAAAATTGTTTAGTGATGAAGAGTATGAGAACTGAGAAATGAAACTGCAACTCTACAAACTACTCAAAAATGTCAGAAAAGCAGCTACAAACCAAATATACAATACATGAATGGGTGAAACATGATCTAAAGCATGATTATCTCATAAAATATAACAATTTTTTTGAGGAACAAAGCAAAAATTCACTAAAACCAGAAACACGGTTGTTTGGTATAATCACCCGTGGACCACATTTTTGTCATGCAGATACTTCAAGCCATGCAAAATCTGTCTAGTATAAGCAGCGACCACCGAATCTTGGAGATCATACTTTTGGTAAAGGCTCAGAAGGGATCCTTTGGTAACCAGCTCAAGGAAGATGTAAAGACATGATTCAACCTACAAAAATAAAAAACACAACTTTCAGCACTATAATCTTGATGTTAACAAGAAAAAGCTATCTAATAAAATTTGAAACAGACTATCCTCGATGAAAATTAAGATGTGAATGAAAAGTTGAAGGAAAGAAAAATGTTAAGCTCAGTGGAAGATTAAATTAAAGTGAGCTTCAATTTTGTCAACAGAGTACAATTAGAATTAGTGGCTAACACCAGAAGCTCTTTATATCTAGTACTTTAAGTTCTACTATCTCTGTGAATAAAAATCCAAGAATCTTGCAAACGAAGCCCCCATTATTGAAAAAGGAAAATGAAAGAATCTTATAACGGTGCCGCATTTCACTTAAACGCGATTTTATCTTTTGAGGAATTGACTGAGATGATAACATGTGGTGCTGGCACAACCGTTGGATGCATTCGGTGTCTATAACTCTCCAGACTCTTCTATTTGGCAGACGATTCATTCTCTCTGATCTTGGGTTTTCTCCTTTCTTCGAGTTTGTATTCTTCTCTCTAAAGAAAACCTTTGGTTTTCGACTCTGTAATTCTTTAGACTAGGTGATCTTGGTGATATTTAGTATAGATTACGAGATTCTATTGTTGGTTCTTCTGATTCTTGGTGAACAAAAGTATTATTGGTTACTTGGTGTAATCTGGAGAGATATAGGAGAG
>CAIGRF010388083.1:11580-22328 GCA_903798235.1 Fraxinus ornus | reverse complement strand
CACACATTTTTCAATAAAATAATATTTTATATCACATCAATAACTTTTTCTTCTTTTTCAACCATATATTCCCCATCACATCAACCAAAAAAATGCATTCTTTTGAAAATAATGTGCACCAAACGGGGGCTAAGTCCTAAAGTATAGTTCTCGTGGGAACGATAATCGAACTCAAAAGTTTACTATATTATTTTTTACGATATCGTACTCTTGCAATATAAAAAACGCAACAGTAGGATATAAAGTATTGAAGAAATTTTACAATAATTGTCCATTTCATCTAAGCCCCATTTGTTTTGCTAAAAAAATCGATGTTTAGTATATTTTGATAAAAGTTGATGAAATATATGATTAAAATGTTGATACTAATTGTGGGTTTCATGATATATATTGTAAAAATTAATTGTTAACTTTGAAATAGATTTTTTATCGACTTTTTTTAATTAAATCAAACATGGACTAAGCTTTGTTTGGGAAGTGCAATTGTAAGAAAGTGCTAAGAAAAGTCTTTTGTCTGCCATAAATCTCTAAAGAAATTTCTTTAGTCTACTTCATAATGTTTCCCAGCTTGCATCTAAAAGGAGACTTCCTAGTCGAGGTGCGTGGGCCAACCTGTCCCTAGAGTTTTGAGTTTGTTAGGATAATTAAATGGTTCTTCTTACAGTGAATCTTGTCTCTCCAAACCTAAAGGGACAAAGGAACCATCGTGCCCGGCCGAGCCATCTGGACATGTATATAAGTTGAGAAAATGTTGTGAGAAGACGAGTCGTGGGAAAGTCAAACAGATTCCATTCATGGGTGAAGATAGTGGTGGAGCCAAGAATTTATAATCGGGGCCCAAATTGATCTGGTATCTTTCTCATTAGAGCCAAGAATTTACAATTGGGGCTCAAATTGATTTGGTTTCTTCTCAATATATCTTTCGTATCAAAACACGACAACACGTTCAAATAAGAGCAAAAGTGGTTGCTAGACCCATTAATAATTGTACTTTGTCAATGATACTCATTTTTATGTCACATTTTTCCGCTTATCTTCGAGTTATATTCTTTACCTATCGGTTAGATCTTTGAACCATTTTCAAAGTATTCATTGCAAATTTCATCTGAAGTATTGACGACAAACTTCATAATACATCTTTCATATTCAAAAATCGTTAAACGGCGATTTCAAAATAACAAGTCAAATTTGATAATTAAAGTCAAATTTAATAATTCAATTTTTGTTCTCACTTTTAAATGTAATTTAATTGTGTTTATACTTGAACGTCGATTTGATTCGTTTTGCTCATATAAATAAATATAAAAGTAAGTCGAAATTGGCCCCTAAAACATGTTTTATAAAAAACTTAATATTAGTAAAAAATGAAAAGTAGATCCAAGAAAACTTGAGGGCCCACTTCCCGATCCGCCACTGGATTGAGAGTCCACTCTCTGGACTGAGAATAATGCCAAAAAAAAATAGTTATTTTTTGAAAAGATAAATAAAGAATTAATTATGGAAAATCGCAGTAGTGGTCCCTAGTCTTTTCATTTTTTGCAGGCTTTACCCTAACCTTCATTTTGTGTCAATTGAGGTCCCTAACCTTTCACAAAAATGTAGTTGGGGTCCCTTTGGATGGAAATCGTTCAAAACACCACCAGTTGACCGGAAAAATAAAAAAAACGGATATATTGACCCTTTTAAGAATGTGCAATTTCGTTCAATCAGTATTTCTCACTTGATACTATTCAAATCATTGTACATTTTTCTCTACATCGTTGAATAATATTTATTCTCTCTCACCTCCAGTAACTGTTAGACGCGTTTCAAAAAGGAAATGGAGATGAATGTCTCTAGATGTGGATTCTCTATGGAGATGAAGACTTCATGGACGAACTTGAACCTTGGAAGAAGGTTTATCAGCTGTCCACAACATAAAGATGCGGGTGGACATAATTTCTTTGACTAGGTTGACCCGCAAATGTGCGACAGATTGAATGAGCTCATTCATGGACCTCTACGGTACTGTACCCAGATCTAGGTTAGGTAGGAGCTAAGATGTTGGGTTTCTGTGTTGTGATGTGGGTCTCACAGTGACAAATCGTGTGGTCTGTTGTCTTCTAAGTTTTAACTTATTTTCTAGTAATAAAACATGTTATTATTCAACTATGTTTCGATATTTTGTTTCTCATATGTTCATCTTCTTTACTGAGAATGAGTGATTCAAAAATAGAAGTGAAATTTTGTTTCGAAAACGTTATGAAGATGTTGCAGCGATGATCCCAAATAAATTGCACAAGTCTTAGAGGTAGTCCCAAACGTTTTCCATTTGTCGCAGAAGAAGTCCCAAACGTTTCAAACAAACTGCACTAGAAGTCCCAAATCTTGAAAACAAGTTGCAACAGAAGTGCAAAACCTTTTACTCAGTTGTATCTCATGTCCTTAACCAATTGTAAAGTTCCTAGACAATGTTCAGTTTAAATATGATCATTTCCACTTCCAATATAAATATAACATAAAATCGGATGTATAATACTGAAATAAGGATTGCAATGCTGAGCATTCTTTTCATCTTCTCTTGAAATGTACATCATCAAAAGAGCAGTTCAAGTTCATATTTGTCAACAATGTCAAATATCATTTTCGGTCTGCAATGTTATTAATCCATTACAAAAGATCATATACAACACAAAAAGTAGTCTAAGATAACACCTAAGCAGTACAAGCTAAATTCTTTTTTCCTTGCCCTTCTTCTTTGCTTGTGCCTGAGACTCATTTGATGTAGCATCTTTTTTTCTTGCCTTGTGATGTTGGTTGTGATTGTTGCTGAGTATCTGCTTGTGAAATTGGTTGGGAACTTGTGATGTTGGCGTGCTACCAGTATTTCTTTTCAGTTCTTCACCATAGTCCCACACTATCTTGTATTGCTCAGCTATAAGACCATTAATAACTTCTAAACATTTTGCTCATGTCTTATAAAATTGATGCTTTGATATCTCATACATTCAGTCCTCCTTCACTATCCCAATGAAACTATTCTGAACTGAACTTCCGTATGTATTTCTTTGCCAAGTACCCAACATTTACTCTTTTGTTCTGTCATACCATTGTGCAAGTATGATCATCCTTGAAGGTATTGATCTGAGACTTTTATCTAACTGTTGGTGGGCATATAACTCACATGCACAATTATTCTTACACGTCACCCTTAGTTTGGTTTCTTCGTTTTTCACATAGCTTATCTGCCTTGCATCTTTTACTGAATATTGTATCACTGCATCCCTTAGCATCTTTATGTTGTCAAATCTCATGCATTCATGGACTAGAGCATGCCAATTGTGTTTGTTATACTTTTACTACATAATAAGAAAGGAAAGAAGTACAAAAGATTATTATCTGTCAAGAATTTTGGATATTTCATGTCGTTGTAAGGTTAAATCAAATCTCATTCCTAGCCCTTGAGGATGAACTCCCTTTCTTCACTGTCACTAGGAATTCTTCTTAGGTTATCTAAGTCATCATAGTCCGTTGCATCACCATCTGCAACACCTGCATTGCCCTGATTTTCACCCCTCCTTGTTATCTTTACCAATATCAAGATGTTCAGTCAACTTGAAGAATGCATCTTCATCACTGTCATCTTCAGCTACATTTTCCTCGTGATCATATTTTGGATCACTAAAGTCCTCCAAGTGTACTTCTTCAAATTCATAGTCCTCATTATGTTCAACTTCAGGTTCCACCATTATTTTTTCAACATGTGGTGCATTATCAGCATGAGGCACCACAGGTTCTCCATCACTTGGAAAATCCTCCACCACATTTTCTTCACCAGTTGGTGATCATCCGTATGTTCAATTGCAGGTTCATCCTCCGTAGCTTCCACTTCAACTGCAGGATCATATGGAGTATCATCAATAGTGGGTGCATTATCTTCAACCCATTATAGCCCTTACATTTTCACCAGCCTCTTGAGCCCTTATCCCAACACCCTTCAGTATTATCATCCCTGTTAACTTCCACTCCAACATATACCTCATGATTACCACCTATGTCTGCTCGTATTTCATCTATTTCACCTGTACTCTCAACCTCATCCACTATATACAGATCATCACCATCTACAAAATCATTATACACCTCCACGACATACTATGCATGGTGCTCAAGTTGACCATCATCCTCTGCATTCCATGTTTTTTCTAGCTTCTTCAAAACCTCACCTATGTCAACATCCACAACTGAAATATCATCTATTACATTTTCATCCCATGGCAATTCCAAAACTCCAACCACAGGCAAACACCACAACTCAGCAATCCTCTTATCCCAAGCAATTTCACTAAATTCATGAAGTATGCATCCCACACCAATCAGAACGATACCTCACTAAATCTCTTCTTTTCAACTTTATATAGATACCTCATTCATTGGGGTATCCCAACATTTTCAAGGCATTGTCCAATAGAAATTTATTAAAACAATCCAAATTCACGTAGTGAATATATGCTATTTTACCATGCTCGTACTGAAAAATTGCGCATTTTGGTGAATAATATACCATCATGGTGTAGCTTTATGGTGAAATAATTAGAATTTTCTCTATAAAACAAATTAAATTAAAATGATCATCAGGTCCGAACCTTATTCTCACAGCACATGAATGCATAATGTGAACACATAGCTATTGCACGTTGTATGGTACACCTAAATCTATAAAACGGTAAAAAACATGCAATATTATAGTAGAAGAAACAACATCACGGCTCAGTATATAACAAAGAGCCCCATCATTTTTAGAAATTTGAAAAAAAAAAATACTCACCATAAATAAGAGTAGGAAGGGGGCCTCGTATGTGACAAGCAAAATCTTCAACATTGTGATCAGATTCATGACTTTCTTCACCAAACATTGTAGAAGATGACCATCTCTCTCTCTCTCTCTCTCTCTCTCTCTCTCTCTCTCTCTCGTGAATAGTTGAGTATGAAAAATTGGTTACTTTTCAATTTTTAAATTAAGTGAGAAATACTGATGGGACGAAATTATCCTTCCTTAAAAGGGTCAATATACGTTTTTTTTTTTTTAAATTATTTTCCCGGTCAATTGACGGTGTTTTGGACAGTTTCCGTTCAAAGGGACCCCAACTGCATACTTATAAAAGTTTAGGGACCGCTTCTGACAGAAAGCTAGGTTAAAATCTATGAAAAAGGAAAGGTTAGTGACCGCTGCTGCAATTTTTCCATTAATTATATTATGTAAAGTTTAGGTTGCCACACGTGCAAGGCAGTCTCGTGTCGAATGGTGTTGTTCTGACAATACTCACATGTTACAACTTCACTTATCAAATGTGGTACTCCATTTTTAAGGTCGAAAGTAATAGATGAACTTAGGTAAGATTTTAAGATTATACTTTGCTATACTAATGATCGATTTTGCAAAATCCATAATATCATGAATTGACCTGGAGAACTACACGCAAACTACGACTGTATGCCCATGATGCGAGGATTAAAATAGTTAGATTGACTAAGATGGACTCGATGACATTGATTATATCACTTGTGTACTTAAATAATTAAACACACACAATATATATAGAAAATGTAGTTCATAGAATATACTACAATATTAAATCATTTAGACGAACATGTATATTAATCGAATTGATTAAGAAAAGTTAAGTTTAACTTAGATTACAAATTTTTTGAATCCATGCCTAGCAATTCTAGCAATATCCTTGAGAAAACTTCCCTCCCATAGTGCCAATGGTCTTCGAGCAATTGTCTCTCATAAAAGTCGTTATAAAGAAACCCATGGACAAAATTTTCTAATTTGTAAATCGAACTTGTAACAAGAAGAAAGATTCTAGGTAGGAAAAGAATTTTGAGGAGAATATTCGCAAAATTGATGATCAAATAGAAAGCTGAAAGGAAAAATTTGTATGTGCATTTGTTGAATGCTCTTCCATATCAAGTTTAATCCTTGTTTGGTAAAACCTAATAACATAAGATATGGAGAAATATAATTAAAACTCTTTCTTTCAATCCCTTTCGATAATGAAGACAGTTTCTTACGTCTCCCCTCAAGTTTTCAACTAAAAAGATGTTTGTTTGATTGTCTTGAATGAAATCGAGTGAACCACAACTCTTGACAAGTTTGCGCGTGCATTTGTTGAATGCTACTCCATATCCAGTGACTTAATTCTTGTTTGGTTCGACCTAATAACATAAGATATTAAGAAATGTAAATAATTAGAATTCTTTCTTTCAATCCCTTTCAATAATGTCTTAAGTTTCTTACTTATCACCTCAAGTTTTCAGCTAAAAAGATGTTTGTTTGACTGTCTTGAATAAAATCGAGTGAACCACAACTCTTGACAAGTTTGTACGTGTTTGTTGAATGCTACTCCATATCTAGTGCAACTTAATCCTTGTTTGGTTTGACCTAACATAAGGTATGGAGAAATAATTAAATTTCTTTCTTTCAATCCCTTTCAATAATGAAGACACTCTTACCTCTCACCTCAAGTTTTCAACTAAAAAACACGTTTGTTTGACCATCCTAAATGAAATCGAGTGAACCAAAACCCTAGACAAATTTCTATGTGCATTTGTTGAATGCTACTACACATTCCGTTCAACTTAATCTTCGTTTGGTTCGACCCAACATAAGATATGGAGAGATAAATTGTGCAAACTTGACTCTTCAATTATGACATATGCAATTCCCTTTTTATGTTATCCGATTGGCCCAACAAAACCCAAAAGTGAATGGGGCAATCTAATTATTACCTCTACGGTTGTACACCACCATGTAAAAACTATGTAAATATTGCATTAGTGGCAATTTTTATGATCAATCATTAGACCAGAAATAGAAAAGATGCTCCACCAGAGGAAAACTTCTCAGAACGTAATTTTTTTTTAAAATAAACTTGTGTTTGGTTCATGTTCAGCAATATTCCAAGTCATATTTCTAGACATTTTGAGAAAGTCAGAAGTATTATTAATTTTACGTCACTCATTTTTATCAATTTATAATTTAAATCGTTTATAAACTTTCTCAAACATGCTCATAACGGTGTTAACCTCGCCCAAAAAATAAAATATATACAAGTACATACTTTGCCAAAATTAATTGTTTAGATTCTTACTTTTTTATCAGTTTGAATTAGTCAAATAATTAGTGATTGGTTAGTGGAGATATGGAGTCAAAGTGCTACTATTATACGTTGGGAAAATTTGTTAGTTATCTTGTATTTGTATGGAACCAAATAATGAATAAATGCCAATGAGTTATTATTTCTGCAAACATGGAGTTTGTAATTCAAAGTTAATTGGTTTCTCGAATTACTGAAATATTTTATTTATTTTTTTATTTGATACAAACAATTCTTGGTACAAAATGTCAAAACCCTTTTTTATGCAAAATTGGGGACGAATAATTATTAAAAGAGTATTGAGGGGTAGGGATGGCAAAAAAACATGTTTAACCCGATACTCGTTGGGTCCCGCCTAAAATGGGGCGGGGATTACCCGTCTAACCGGGGTAAACGAGGCGGGAATGGGACGATGATCATTACCCCGAAGAGGGTATGAGAAACATAGTCCTCATCCCACTACTCGCCCCGTTTAAAGTTAATTTCAAATTTAAGTTTTTTTTCAAATAAAAATAATAGATTTATCATCATTTTTAATTAATAAATTAGTAAAAAAATAATATTTACTAATTAAAGACATAAAAAATTTAAAGCAAAAAATAAAATAAATAAAAGATAAAATAAATGGGGCGATAAATGAGGCAGGAGACCCGCCCCGCCCCGCCCCGCTTTAACCGAGTATGGAGATGGAGTAAAGTAACAAAAATATCGGATGGGATGAGGGTGGGAATGGGCAACATGTCCTATACCCGCCCCGTTATCATCCCTATTAAGGGGTGATAAATGATTCTGATAAAGAATAGGGTATCAAAATTCTATCTTTGAAAATAGCAAATAAATATTGCTATGTCGCTTACCCCTGCCAAAAACTCTTTTTCGCGACCAAATTTGATGGTTGATGGGGATGTTAAAAAATAAAAATAAATAAAAACATTGTGTATAAAAAAAAATGCCATTATTACAACCATCATATCTCAAGAATAGGGGAAAAAAAAAGATCAAATATTTTGGAAAATAAATAATTTTAAACAATAGATCTATCAAGGCCAATAGTATCCACAAAATCAAGAAAGAATGATAGAACATAATATTTCTTCTACGCTGAAGAAACTTGCAAAATAATATTTCTTCTACGCTGAAGAAACTTGTAAATATTAAGGTCAGTTTTAATTTATTGGGTGGCCGCATCTTTTCATTGATACATCACATTTTAGTTACATTAAATATTTTTAACCATTATATATTGTCATATTTATATACATAATTTTTTTTTTCTTATTCTTAGCTTTAACATTTCATTAACTTGCAATTTTGTCCTTAATTATGGTTTTTGTATGAAAATACTGATAATGAGTTTAAAACAAGAGACAAATGTTGGGAAAATTCTTTACCATCATATTGATCGTTCGTGTTGGATCATCAAGAATTTGTGAAGCGAAACGGAAGCGTACCTGAATCAGACATGTTATCGCATCATGCGATTTTAGTCTTTCAGATCAACGCGTAGTTCTTTACTTCTCTCTGATGATGGGAGTTAGAACAAAATGAACAATTCATGTGTGATCCAAGGACCATAACCATATATATATACTAACGGCCCATTAACCTAATTTGGTACATCATGAAATTAAGAATAGGTCTGGTATAAATAAAGATCCATACTTTAATTAGATGCTTCAAAACTCAAAATACCGAAACCTTATTAGATCACTTTAAATGGGCTTAACCGAAATTGCTAATCTTTAATTTAATACACAATATTTCACATATAAGCCCACATGTTCAATTAAAATTCTTACAATATCCCACTTGAGCTATATGTGCTACCTTGTATTTGTGCATTAAACATAGCCTTATGAATACTTAGAATTTTGTTATTATTACCGAACGCAACCCCAAACAAGCCGGTCCACCAATCATATCAAAATAAAATCAAAGCGGCTTTCGTTACTTATACCGTAACTAAACCCAACAATGGTCACGTATATCGACATAACTGGATGACACGGATCAAATATGAATGTGTAGCATGAAAATTAAATGTGATATGATCTTAATATGCTTATTTTCAACAGGTCCACCTTAATACCTTAGTGAGATCATTTTCAAATAAGTTCAGAGATAATAAACCAAAAACTTCATAGCCAAAATAACTTTAATCATAAACCATTTCCAAAATGACATTACATGTGTCTAATATAAAAAGCACAGAAATACAAACTCCAACTGAAACTAGATATTTTCAAGAGATATTACACTCATATGAGCAATGTGCTCATGAAATACCTTGGGTATCAATCTCTTTGTAAGCGGATCTGCAATCATCGAGTTTGTCCCGATATGCTCTATTGAGTGTCCACTCTGAACTCTTTCTTTAACAGCCAGGAACTTGATCTCTATATGTTTTGACTTCGTCGAACTCCTGTTATTATTGGAATATAGCACGGTTGATTTATTGTCACAAAATAACTTGAGTGGTCTTTCCATATCATCAACAATGTGCAGTCCAGTGATAAAATTGTGTAGCCTTATTCCATGATTTGATGCATCATAACACGCTACAAACTCTACTGCCATGGTGGAAGTAGTTATGAGTGTCTGCTTAGCACTCTTCCAGGAAATAGTACCTCCAGCAAGCAGGTAGATTTAGCTTGAAGTAGATCTCCTACTATCTTGGCATCCCGTGAAATCGGAATCAGAATAACAATGATTTCGTTAGACACAAGTCTCTCAATTCTTCTCTTAGAGATGTGACTTAATCTCTTGTGCAACATCGAGGAAGAATTTTCGCCAGTTAATTTTTGCTTTACACCTCAAGTACTTATATGCAAGGATTTATTAAAAGAAGCAATCAAATCAGTTAAATAAAGATTATCATAACATAATAAAGAATCGGAACCAACCAATTTTGAATCATGAAAAAAACTAAATTTTTCATTCCCGAATGAACAAGAATAACCAGATATATCCAAAACAAAAATAGAAATAAAATTTCGTCAAAAAGACTATACAATAAATGTCTCGTTAAGATCTAAATAAAATCTGGTTTTTAACAATAATCTAAATTTTCATATTGTTTCTACTTTCACCATCTTGCCACCACCAACGTAGGTGTATCTTTCACCATCACTTGGTTTTCGACAAATCAGGCAACCCTACATAGACACACTAATTAGGGATGACAATAAAACCCGCTCAACCGGATACTCGTGGGGCCCCGCCCCGAATGGGGTGGGGATTACCCTTCTAACCGGGTACACGGGACGGGGATGGGGCGAGTGTCATTACCCCGAAGTGGGTACGGGACGGGTACGGTAAACATAGTCCCCGCCCCGCTACCCGCCCCGCTTAAAATTAATTTCAAATTTAAGTTTTTTATCGAACAAAAATAATAAATTTATTATCATTTTTAAAGAGAATATAAGTTGTTTTTAACAAATTAGTAAAAAAATTAATAATATTTACTAACAAAAGACATAAAAAAATAAAACCAAAAATTAAAATAAATAAAAAATAAAAAGAAAATATAAATTGGGCGATAAATGGGGCAAGGGACTTGCTCCGCCCTGTCTCGATTCCGCCCCGTCCCGCTTTAAACGGGTATGG
>CAIGRF010388047.1:0-10635 GCA_903798235.1 Fraxinus ornus | reverse complement strand
GTTGGGCTGAAAGTATAATTTATTTTAGTCGGGCCTCTGCTTTTAAATTAACCAAGCCCAATCCAATGTTTAATTATATATAGGTGCAAGCCCGTCCAGTTTCCAAACCATTTCCATTTTCCACCCCCTTTTTCCGCCGCTGTTTCTTCTCGCCTCTTAGACCCAGTGACTCCTCCACCACCACCAGTCCAATCAACCGTGCCGATGCCAGAAGTCGGAAGGTCCAGTGACCGACTGTAGCCTGTCGAGTGTCCATCTATCGACAGTCACCTCGTGAGTTTTCTGTTTTCTGATTTTTTTTATTTATTTAGGTTTTGATGTTATTTTTTATTTATGAGTTATGACTATCCTTACGAGTTGAAATCATGATTTATGTTTTATGAATAATGAATTAATTTGGCAAATTGGCATTGAAATTTGAAATGAGAATTATGATTTTACTAATTTGTGATTTGGGGTAAATAATTATATTGCACTATTGTTTGAATTATGAATTTTAATTTATCATTAATGAGTTGTGATTTGTGATTTGGGAATTACGACCTCAATTCAACAACGTGTACTCTATTTTTTTTAATCAATTGCAATTGAAGAATAAATTGGGGCATTTTGCAATTGTAGATTATTGAATAATTTTTAATATTATTTAATTAAATATTAATAAACGATCTCGCTCTTACGATCGCTGATTATCGATGGTCAATGGTCCACGTCTGCCTCAACTAAACTTTTGTGTGGGTCCTCCATAGATTGCTATGTCATGGTGTGGTGTGGTGTGATGGTGGTGTCATTGATAGGGGATTGGAGATAGAGGTGACAAAAGTTCTTTGGCTTGAAGTTGGAGGCAACGAGTGGCTTTAGACAGATAACAAAATAAGTTACTTGTGTTTTATAGTGGTGGTGTGGTATGGTGTGGATTCACACGAGTAACATAATGTGTGTTGTTCGTATTTTGTGGTGATTTTGAATAATGGTTGTGTGGAGTAGGTAAATGTTCAAACGGGTGTGTTGGTAACATATGTAGCTAATGATGTTCAGGGCCTGTTTGGTTTGGATTTTACAATTCTACAATAAATCAATTCTCATTTTTCAACCACACATTCTTCAATAAAATAATATTTTACATCACATCAATACTTTTTTCTTCTTTTCAATCACACATTTCTCATCATATCACTATTCAAAATCAATTCTTCCTCCAAAAAATCTAAACCAAACAAGCTCTCAGTATGTTGGTGGTGCCACGGTGGTAGTCATAGGATAGTAGTGTTTTGTAGATAATGCTAAGCAAGAAGAGTAACATAGATAACATAGAGTAAAACGTAAATAACCTAATCTAAAATCTATCAAGCGTTACAAATTATGTGTATACATGCCTGCAGATTCTTTCCTATCCAAGATCATAGTTCATATTCTACCATATTCTTTCCCAGATTATGTTACTGTGGAGATATTTATTCTAATTGTTCCTGAATAGGTAAGATTTTCATCAACTGGAGCCTCAATATAGAAAAGTAGGGCCCAGTCATTGTTTCTGCTTCCCCTTTATATATTACAGCCTGCACGCAACTATTTTAGTCAAAGAATAAATGGCAAATAAAGGTCCACCCAATATAAACTGCATGAAGTGTGTGCCTGCCCAAAAGAACCCAAAAAAAAAGGAGTTTTGGGAACATACCCTCAACATGTATATTCTCTCCTAAAAGATTTTTTCAAAGATCCAACTTTTGAAAAAGAAATTTTGGAGTCAAGAATATTTAGACCATCCCAACTCTCATAAAGGAAATTCTCATAGAGTCCAATCATTATTATCCGACTTACTTTAAACACGAGCGGGTTAAATGCAACGGGGGGGTTCTCAACTTCGAACAAAATTGCATTCAGATTATTTATTTTCAATTTGGTACGTACAATCAAATTACTCAATTTCTATTTGCTTGTCAATCCGATTCAATTTGGTGCATTAAATCACTAAACTTTAATTTGCTTGCTAATCTAATCATATTACACAACAATACACATTATTCCATCTTAAAAAATACAACTTTTCAAATAACGTGTTAACTTCAAGAGCGTTTCTAGACGAAAATCATCTAGTAGCTTTAGCATCCAGGACAATATATTTATTTTAATCAAACTCGGGACAATAGACAAAGTAATCATATTTGCAAACTAATCAAAATTGGGTGACCAAATTGAACCAAATTAAAATTGAGTGACTAGATTTACAAGAAAATCGAAGTTGGATTATCTGGATGCATTTCTGCAAAAAAGTTTGTTGAACTGTAGTGCATTTAACTCATTTCTTTGCACGCATTACTTTATAGAATTAACGTAGTCCAATATCTATGTTAAGGTTTCTCTTTTCTCCACTTGTTTGATAGAGATTTTTGAGAGAACACTTGCGCTCAAGTTGTTTCTTATCTGGACCCAAAGCTACAACTTTATAATTATTAAGACTAATGCCTATTCTTAGTCATAAATTAAGTCCCCACAATACAGCACAAATTGGCAGTCAATTAAAGTCTATATCAACCGCCCCACGTGAAGTTCGATGCAAGTTCTAGCACTTTTTGGAATTTGGACTAACTCTTGACTATATTATTTAAAAATTTAAATGGTTAATATTCATTTGAATATTATAGTCCATGTTTGATACACATTAAAATTTTTATTTTAATTCTTTTACTCATTTTCAACCACACATTTTTCAATAAAATAATATTTTTCATCACATCAATAACTTTTCCTTCTTTTTTAACCAGACATTCTTCATCAATTTATTATTCCAGACTGCATTCTTTCAGAATAATGTGGTTCAAACACATGTTTAACACCACTTTCATGTGCATATTTTATTTAAATTAGTAATAACGAGACTTAACTCGAATACTTTGCTTAAACTTGTGTTTGTGCCATATTATTTTGCAAGAATATATTTTGGAATAGTAGATTATGAAGAATGTGTGGTTGAAAATAAGTAGAAGAATGAAAAAGAAAATTTTAATGTGTACCAAACGGGGGCTAAGTTTGATAATAAAGTAATTATCATATCTTTAAAAGAGATTATTTAAATATTTTCTTTCAAAAATACCAAACATTAAAGTGTGATGAGATTTTCTTCTTGACTCGCGACTTGATTTACAGGTCTTTTGAAAAGTCACAAGTCATATTCGAGATTAAGAATTTGTTTTTGAATGCGTTTGAATAATTTTTCGATAGTATATTATCTGATTAGAATAGCTTTTAAAGGAAGTCGACATAAGATAACTCTTTTAAGACGCTCTTCTATGAGCAAAAGAAGTAAAAATAAAAAATTCGACAAATGGACATGGGATAATTTATAGTCAATACAAGTCTTTGCCGGTACCATAAAATATAATTATTGCACATTCATCTGTGCACCCACAATTTCCTCGAAGTCTCAAGCTACTAAACTCTTTGACAAGATTAAACAATTATAGATATTAATTACCCACCAAACTAGGGGAAGTTTCAGTGAAATTAACAGACTATAACATTTTCTGTTTGTCTTAAGTCTTATTAAAAATAAAATTATAATTAATCAACCATAATTGAATACAAAAAAGCTTGCTTAATTTACAAGAAACTTTGGTAGCAAATTCGAAAATACTATAAATAATTTCAATAATTCTGTTTGTACAGAATTTTTCTCCACCGAAATTGGCCAAAACACTCACATGATTGGGGAGAAAAACCACCCCTGGCCTGCTACTGTGAGTGTTCTGGCCATTCTGCTTCTATACGTCCAGTGCAGTTGAAATAATTTATGTCGTCTAGTTTATCCATATGATTAGGTGCTGATGATTTTACAATTGAATTAATGCTGCAATCATTGACTTGTAGTATTAACCAACCTAAACTAAAAATAATAATTAGAAAAATGCTTTAAATTTCGTATATCCGAACTACGTGGGAAGGTGGATATAATTAAAAATGATTGTTTGCTGCTAATCATTGTTAATTATTAATTAACATGACAAAGAAAGAAATCAAATCTAACATAAAAGGAGCCAGATGTGCATCTGTTACTTAAATTTATTACCCTCATCGTGTCACACCTTTGAATTAATTGAAAACACAAGGTCAATTAATATTTTTTTTCAGCTAACTTGATGATATTTACACAATGTTCACACATCATACCCTATGTGACTTAATTTTCGACATTAAATAATCTAATTATTTAATTTAAATTAAATTGAAAGACACGTATATAATAAACAATATTCTAAGAGGCAAGTCTAATCACAATGCTCGATCTTATTGCATGAACTATTTAAAAAGGTATGGAAAAAAAATTTAGTTTACGTGTAAAATTATTAAAACTCGTCGTGTTTATCAGCGGGACCTTGTGGAATGAGTTAAACTAGCAGATTGGAGCCAATGCCCATACATCGGAGAGACCGAGCAAGGGGCACTTCACCCGCCCAAAAAATTGTACGCTTCCTTCCCTACCCCTTTGTGGAACTTTCCTGGAAATGGTTTAAGTGTGGCGTGTTGGAAAATTCCAACATATGGAGTCACACATGTATATATACTAAAATGTGTGGTGCTATTTTTAAAGATTTGTCAATGAAAGTGATCCATTAAAGCTAATTTTGGACTAATGGGTATTAAATGTCACGGAATTAAAATGCAGAGACTGGAATAGTTATTTTAAATTGATGAGGAGCCAATTTATAAGAGCTGAAAGATAATAACTGCATATTCAGTTATTATTTATCATGGAGTTATGATCCCCAAATTGAACGTGATTTTTCATATCTTTGCATTCTCATCAACAGAGAGAAAATTCAAGAAAAGATCCCGAATCAATTGAAAGATTATAACCCGTTCAATCAATCAGACACATAGATCAAGGTATGCTTCCGCTTTTATTATTCTCATTGATTTCAATATGGAGGGTTTATGCATGAAAATTGTTTGATAATTTTAGGGCTTGATAAAGTTTTGGATTGATAATCCATTTTACTTTTTCTACATGGCGATGAAATCTCAAGGGTCTATCATTCTTAGTGTCTAGAACTAGAAATTATAGTTAGAACATTAGCTTACATATTTATTCAAGAAAATACATGATTGAAAAAAAAAAATTTAAAGATAAAACTTGCTGTTATCGCTTAAATTATTCTTTGGCAAAAGGGCAAAACAAATGGCATTGACCCCAGTCTGGTCCGGTCCTGATATTCCCAAGATCCTCATATTTTTATTTGGATTTTATGAGCACCAGATCAACGGCCAGGGAACTATAAGGGACCCAATCATTGCCGCCAATCAACTGACAAATTCAGCTCGCAGTTCACGCAGTTGTATAAATTTACCCAAATGACTACTTTATCCATCCCCATCTCCCTATTAAACGAAGGTCAAAGAGGGGTAGATAAGAGAATTCACTTTATAGGTTTCAGTGCTGTAATTCTTTTTTAAACGTGGAGATTGAGGACGCCAAAAAGACGGGTAATTGCGTCAGCATCATGTCTAATGAACCTACGGTTCTGTATACATCCGGGGTCCGGTCGTACTTACGCTTGTGGGCCACGGTTAATTAAAATTTAGTAATAAAATATAGTTAAATATCCGAACCTGTGGGGCGTGCCTTTTAATAATTAATTAACATGACTAATGACAATTAGTCAATTAGTGGTGGTGACATTGCATGACCTCATATTCCTGGACCTAGACCAAAACATAATTTATTAACGTAATTAGTAATGTTATTAATGTTCCTAAGCAGATCCAAGACGCAATTAACAGTAATAGGAACGTGATTACACGCTCCAATTATTCTTTCCTGTTTAGTCATCTAATAGTTGGCGGCGCTGCCAAATATATCACTAAAATAAAGTTGACATTGAAACCTCATGGTCCAAATACCAACTTGATAATTTAAAATTCAAATTTTAATTAAAATAAAGCTAATAATTAATTTTAACCAATATTTTATAAGATTCACAAATTTTCTAACATAGTACATTTAATCAAATTTTTTTTTTCAAAACCTGACAAAAATCTAATTTTAATTCTCACCAAACATGAGTTTAATATTGCAGTAACTCAAAATAAAAGACATTTAAGGTTCGTTGGGAAGATTCTTGAAAGGTTTAAAACTGTTAAGTTACTTTTGAAACTGTTTGGATAAATTTCTGAAATTGCTTAGCTTGACTAGAAGAGATTCAGATGATATTGGTCTCTCTAAGTGTCCATTTCGTTTGAATTATAAAAAGCCAAAAAAATTGCTCTTGAATAAGAGTTGGAGTTGATCTAAGGTAATTTTCTTGAAAAGCTTTTCTAAAACTACAAGTTGCTTGACTATATAAAAAATAGAAGGATTTATCTACGTATACAGAATATTGCCCATCTTGTATACGGATGCAGTTGTGGCAACAAATAATTGTTTTTTCCAGTACACATAGCAAGCTCCGAAATAGAAATACAAGTAAAAGTCATATCAAACGACCCAAAATGAATTTATACTCTAATTAGAAACGAAAGAATTCAATTTTTTTTAAAACTAGTCAGTCACTAGATCGCCTGCCTATATAAACCAACCATTTCTCTTCCAATTGCAAAGCCTCAAAAGCAAGTTGCCTGCCTATCTTCAGCCTTAACAATATTATTCTCTTCACTAAACAACAATGAGAACTGATGTGGAGAGCCTTTGGTTTTTTGCTCTAGCTTCTAAATGCAAATCCTCCACTTCCCTAAACTTCATGCTTGTTGCATTTCTCTTTGTAATAGCATGGCTACTCTTGAATTTTATTTTCTGGGCACACCCAGGTGGCCATGCTTGGGGCAAGTATAAATGGAGAAAATCAAAAACCACATCAAAATCCATACCAGGTCCAAAGGGTGTTCCAATTGTCGGAAGCATGAATATCATGACCGGTTTAGCTCACCGGAAAATTGCAACCACGGCGGAGATTTGCCAAGCCAAGCGTCTAATGGCGTTTAGCCTTGGCGAAACCAGAGTAATCGTTACATGCAAACCAGATGTAGCAAAAGAGATTTTGAACAGTTCAGTTTTTGCAGATCGTCCTGTGAAAGAATCTGCATACAATCTTATGTTCAACAGAGCTATTGGGTTCGCTCCATATGGCGTTTACTGGAGAACCCTCAGAAGAATCGCCACCACACATCTCTTTTGTCCTAAACAAATCAAAGCCTCGGAATCACAGAGATTCGAAATTGCTAATCAGATGGTGGCAATGTTCAATTCACAAAAAGATGATACTGTTCGTGTTAGGGATGTATTGAAATTAGCTTCTCTTAATAACATGATGTGCTCTGTATTTGGACGAAATTACAGGCTCGACTCTTACAATTCTGAAACAGAAGAGTTACGAAAACTTGTTGATGAAGGGTATCAGTTACTGGGTACACACAATTGGTCGGATCATCTTCCTTGGTTAGCTGATTTCGACATACAAAACATCAGATTCCAGTGCTCCAAGCTCGTGCCTAAAGTAAACTGCTTTGTCCGTTCTATTATTGACGAACACAAGACCGAAACCGGCAAACTCCACCGTGACTTTGTCGACGTTTTGCTCAATCTTCATGGGACTGATAAATTATCCGACTCCGATATGATCGCCGTACTCTGGGTAAGCAAAAATTTATATCCTGCACAAGTTCTTTTCACCTCGTATTATTTTTATTAAAATCTGTACGCTAATGTGTTTTTTTCTCGTGGTTAAGGAAATGATATTTAGGGGCACAGATACAGTGGCAGTGCTGATAGAATGGATACTAGCCAGAATGGTGACGCACCCTGATGTACAATCAAAGGTCCATAAAGAGTTAGACAAGGTTGTCGGAAAGTCACGTGCGCTTGTAGAGTCCGATTTAACGGAAATGGTGTTTTTACAAGCGGTAGTGAAGGAAGTACTAAGATTACACCCACCGGGCCCACTTCTCTCCTGGTCCCGTTTATCGATAACGGACACCACCGTCGACGGCTATCACGTGCCAGCAGGAACTACTGCAATGGTAAACATGTGGGCCATCATGAGGGACCCGGAGGTTTGGGTGGACCCACTCGAATTTAAACCTGAGAGGTTTATTAATGAGGGTGAGAATATGAACGTGTGTGTGTTGGGTTCTGATTTGAGGCTTGCACCATTTGGGTCTGGCCGGAGGGCTTGCCCCGGTAAGACCTTTGGACTAACGACTGTCACGTTTTGGGTTGGTTCGCTTTTGCACCGATTCAAGTTTAGGCCTTGCAATGAAATGAGTGTGGACTTATCTGAGGTGTTAAAACTATCTTGTGAAATGGTAAACCCGCTTTCGGTTATGGTCCGACCTAGGCTTCCCCTTTTAAGTTTAGTGTGTAATGTGCGGTAATTTCACAAGTCTTTCACCAACTCTCTATTGGATTATATATAATATACGTTTGGTGGTTATTTTGTTAATCCTTGATGTCACTTTTGACAATTCACAAGGATTTCTTATGTGTTTTTTATGTACATAAATGTAACTTTTTTTATTTCAAGGGTATATGTGTTCTATCATAATTTGCTTGATAACTATGTATATACGTCATAAAAAGACAAGATGTTTATCTTGGGTCGATTTCCAAAACGTTAATAACTAAGAGACAATTCGAATAGCAATTTTAGATTGGTCATCTATCACCCCACGAGGACCGCTTTCGCGTATCTCTTGTTACCTAATGATCGGGGTAAATCTTTTAGTACAAAGGTGCTTTTTCAATGAATTGTTTACGTTGTTGAAGTCTTAGCATCTCTTTGCAAAGAGCTGAGATATGTTGTCCAAAATTGGTTGTCCAACTTGTCCACCAAATGATTCATTGACTCATCATTTTAAATTAACATGTTTAACTTTTCTCTCGCTGTCAATTATGCTTAAAAATAGGTGTAAAATGATGCGTCAATGAATTATTGGTGTACAACAAGTTGGATCCAATTTTAGACAGCGGATTTCAACTCCTTTGCAAACTGGTAGTTTATTTGAGAGCTCTAATTTTGAAATTCGATCTAACTAAATTAAATGGCTCATTTGAACACAATGAGCCATGATACCTTATCAAGCCTTTAAGTTGTATCTTTTAAGTCAATCTTGTGATTCAGATTTTTATGTGTTTATGAATATTTTATATGCAGCTGAACACATATCTGATGTTTGACTACGCTAAAAGACTTACAGTTTGAACGGTTAGCTTAATGATCAACGCAGATTGTTCGACTATGCAATCATTATTTTTCTCAAACTGTTGTCAAGAAGAAGAAGAAGAAGAAGAAGAAGAAGAAGATATTTTGATTACTTGGCAAGTGAGAATTAAAATAATAATTACAAGATTGATTTAACTATTTCGATACCGATGGGTAGTTAAAGAGACATGAAAACAATGTAATGAAAGATATCATCAATCTTTGTCTCTACGAGAACATGAAAATGACTTCCCAACTGTCGAATACTAAATTTCTATTCCAGCAAAACCCTCTCTTCCGGGACTCCTGCAAATCGATTGCGACCCAAAACGAAATCTAAACACAAACTTACAATAAGATGACCAATTCACTTTTTTTTTTTTTTTTATTTGGATAAGGAACAACCTTTACATTATCAAAAACTTGTATATGCTGCTAAATTTAATATGCAAATATCAAGAATGTGTCATTATGCAAACCAAAACTTGTCAATAGCTAATTAGACAAATTTGCTTAATTTAAAGGTCATGTTTGATACGGATTAAGATCAGATTTTAATTTAAGTCAAAGTCAAATAATAAATATTAACCACATCTTTTATGGGTCCCACAACTTTTCAACCACACATTTTAAAATTTTCTACCACAATCCACTAAAAATCTAATTTAAACCACCCCCCCCAAACACCCACTAAGTACTACAAGTGTATCATGCTTTATTAATTTACAAGTAAAGTAAATAGCTTAATGCTCATGTGTCGAACATATAAGATGGTATTTTGGCATATTTCTCTATGAAATTAATTAATAGGTACCAAATAATTTTATTACTAGAGAAAGATTAAGAAATCTCCATTGGAGAATTGAGGGAATGAGTTTATTAGTAAAGGGTTTATTCGCCAATCGCATATCCCAAGAATTTAGGAAATTCAGATGTATTCAAATTAATACAGGAAAATGACTTTCAAGTGTGCATCCACACGATATTCTTTGGAATATGTTTTAGTAACTGTGTCATGAATTAGTCGGTGACTCTTCCATGATTCAAGGGACAAATCAACTTCGGAAAGGATTACAAGTGGAATATGTTTTAGTAACTTTGTCATGAATTAGTCGGTGACTCTTCCATGATTCAAGGGACAAATCAACTTCGGAAAGGATTACAAGTATTCTAAAAAGCGTAAAGCGTGGCTAGACGTGGAGGCCAAGCTTCAAGCTTTACAAGTCTAGGTGAAACTTAGGCATAAAAAATCGTTTTTTTTTTTAATTTTAATTTTTAATAATTGTAAAAAAATTCAATAATTCAATAATACATACCAAACATTTAAAATTATAAAATACTATATTTACTTAATAATTCATACATAAAGATAAGTTTCAAAATCATAATTACATAACGTAGATAACTTGTAGGTTAAATCTTATCTTATCTAAATCTTTATCGG
>CAIGRF010387993.1:0-13935 GCA_903798235.1 Fraxinus ornus | reverse complement strand
ATCTGTGTGAAAATAATCGTAAGATTATCTTTTTGGGACGAAGGGAGTAACAATTATTTTAAAACAAATATATTATATAATTAAAAATTAAGAAAATTATATGAACACCCCAAATATAAAAGAATAAACAATAATCAGATGTCCCCATCAAGTTCACACACAAAAAGAATTTTGACCACAAAACATAAGTAAAAATTAGAGATGACAACGGGGCGGGTTATGGACGAGGCACCCTCATCCCACCCTGTCTCGCCACTCCCCCATCTCGTCCCGCTTCGCGTCCCACTTAGGTGGGGCGGGGCGAGTTCGAGGTGCGGGCTTGCCCCATTTAATTTTTTTTTTTTCAAAAATTTCCTGTTAACTAATTAATTTTTTTAATTTGTAGTTAATTATTTTTTTATTCTTTACGGGAGGGTTTGGGGCTCTTCAGGGTGGGGCGCCCCCTCCTCTCGCCCTGCCTTGTCCAGCCCCATCTCATCCCGTCCCATCAATCCTTCAGAGCGGATTTTTTTCGTCCCATTCGAGGGGGAAGGGGGTAGGAACGGGACGAGACGGGGCGAGTTTTTTTTCCATCACTAGTAAAAAGTAGAACGATTGGAAAATAAAAATACCAATAAATAGAAAAAAAAAACAATAAAATGAAAGAGACAGAAAGAGGAATTGGACAGAATAAAACGAGCGATTTAAAAGGGGGCAATTTGCTTACGCTCATTCAGTTTAATTCCGTCAATTCAATCAGAAATCTCCCAATTCCAAGACCTAGTCTCTCTTGAGATCAGTTCGTTCAATCTGAAACCTCACAATTGAAAACCCGCCCACTCCCGAAAATCGATCACGTTTAGAAAATCTCTGTTTCTAAAATGACTCTACGGAGAACCTCCATGCCTCTAAATAGGCAGCGGCTCCTCTCGTCGGTAAAGGACCTAGATCCGACTATGGTAACTTTCCTTTTAGAAAAAACAGGGTTTGGAGTAAATTTTATTTGTGTTTGTGCATGTGGGAGTTAGGGTTTTTAGCCAGATAGGGTTATAATGCAGGGTTTGTTGATAATGCAGGATTAGGATTTTGTGATAGTTTTCATTTTAAATTTCCCTGTAATCTGTAAAACCTAATTTTCATTTGCGAATTGTCTCATTGGTTGGGAATTAATATTGAATCAGTTTCCAAAATAGCTTATCAATTTGCGAGAATTTGTACAAATGAGAATAAAAGAGAAGTGGTGGAGTTGTTATAACACTTGTCACTTTGACGCGTTTACCTTTACGAGCAGTTTGTATGGCCTATTTGTTGCGGATGAAATCAGTTAAATTTTAATTCAATGCCATGTCATGAATCTGAACATCAATCTATAAATAATTATGTACATGTCACATAACTCTTTGTTGATTCGCTTAAATATGTGCAAGTTTTACCGTTTTAGTTAAATAATTATTTTTCTATTTTGTGTAGAGATGCCCAGTGGCCATGATGTCAAACTATTTCCCGCGATGATGAATGGGGAGGACGCCATGTCATTAGAGATGCTGACTCTATCAATGCATCATATGACCAATTCCTACATGGTGGGTTAATCACTTTCTGCCCTTGTTTCAGTCTGTGGGCACATTTTTGTTCTTTCACGTATTTATACATCATGCACATGAAGTTGTAACTCTGCAGTGCAATGTACCAGCAAATTTCACCTTATGCTGGTGGCGAGCCTACAATATTGATGAGTGGTGGACTTGGTGACACCATCATGTTGATGATCCTCGTGTCACAAAAATTGGGGGATCAGATCCAATGGTGGCTGCGAGCTGGACCATGGGGATGGGAGGGGGAGACCTGAAATTCGCTCTCTCCTGATGCTTGCAGCACACTGTTTGTGGAATGCTTGCTGGGAAGTGTCTCTTATCCTTTCATTGGAAGAACAATTTTTCCTTTGTTTTTCTTTTATTTTCGCCGTCAAGTGTCTTCTATTATCGGGCTTGGAAGATATATTTTGCCCTTTTGTAGGCTACAAAGATGCAAGGCTTGTGTCCAAAGAATCAAGAAGTAAGAACATATGTTTTGTCTTTTGTTTTTTTATGCACACAGTCATCATTTTTGCATTTATTCCAATAACTAATCTGAACATAAGCCGTGCAGCGTGGGGTGATCCATTTGTTCTATGTTTTGTTGATTTTCTGAGTCCATCTCATGCATCCACTGCATTGAATGCTTTACGAGGTGAGTTTGACAAACAATAGTTATACTTCCTTGAAAATATGTATGGTATGGTACTTCTGTAGATCGTTTTCCTACTCTTCTTCTTTCTCCTCAATTGAGTGGTGGGAACGTTTCTATTGTCCAAGATTGTGGAAATTAATGAAAGAGTAGTCTCAGATAAGAAAGTCCTGTTCTAGGAGCCAGAATATAGACGTGCATGCCATTTTACCATTTTACACAAACAGAAAGAGTTGGGCAGATAAGATTTTTTTCCTGTTGTTTTGAATCGCGATATATTCACGAGTGCAGGCAAAATTTTGGGTTTGATTGCTGGTCCCCTTTCCGTGGCCAATACTGAGCATTCTTCTATCCAACAAACTCAGCATAACAATTAACATTCTATATGAATGTGGATCTGGAAGTTGACTTACATTTGTAAAGATCGCTTAGAAGTTAGAAGCTATTATAAGTGAGCTTCTCTTAAACCTCTTACATGAGATTTTATTATATTCAGAATCTACTGATCAGACAAAACTTAGTCTCTTAGCGGCACAAGTACTAGGCTAGTAAATGATGCAGAGGTTAGAGTCCATTTAGAAAGAAGGAATCACCCCGAACTTCCCTGTTATGGTAATTAAAATTGTTCTTCTATGTGGAATACTGTCCGTCCTGTCATTTTGTTATTTTTTCATATGGAAGTTACCGTGGCGAAAAATAAAAACATCAGAGGAAGCTCCAACCCATTGTAATGTTAATATGTCTAGCTGCCAAAGATTTCTTGAGCCAAAAGTTAAATGTTAAGTAGTTGTAGGAGTGTACGTTGCAGATAGTAGATCCATTCCCCCCTGTACAGTTGAGTGAAGATCTAGTTCTGCAGTGTAATTTTTCCCCTCTTAAGTCATGAACTGTTCTTATAAATGAAAACATGTACCAATAATCAAGAGGACTCTATGTTACTCTGGATTTGATAATCAAAATAGGAAATTATTTCACCAGGTAAAATTGGACAAGTGGATCTGGATGTGACTGCTTTTGACATCTCCACTTCTATCTCTCTGGTTGTATCTTTCCTCATTCTTTTTTTCCTACTCAGAATTGTAATACTTATTGAGGTATCTAATTGAGGTGAATGTCATGGTACTCTTTTTTGGCAGAGTACTGAAAGTTGCTCTTTCAGTCAAGAAGAAAGTTTATTTCTCTCATTCCTATATAGAAACAATGCTGGGAAACATATTGGTTTTCTTCTATATAGCCAATTAGGCTACCTTGTTTTGGTGCCCTTGCAGTAGAGATACTCTCTGATGCTCGGACTCTTCGAATGAAGTACCCGTGTCGGACACGACACAGGTATGGGTATGGGATATGCGTCGAATCCTTTAAATTTCAACCGGACACTTCGTCGTTTTTGCTTCTTCTTCCTTCTTTTTCTTCTTTTTTTTTTCTTTTCTTTCCCTTTCCTTCTTTCCCGCTTTTGCTCTCTATAATCTAGCGTTGTCGCCGTGAGGGTGGAGAAAGGCGGCGGCGCTAGGTTTTTCCTTCTTCTTTCTTTTTTCTTTCTTTTTTCTTCTTTTTTTCCCTTCTTTCTCTCTTTGTATCAGTGGTTTAGGGTTATATTTGTATAAAATGAAAATGAGTTCAATATAGTGCTACTTAGTGCTCCACTAAGTCAAATTACAATCAAGTACCTCATTTTTTATTTTATATAACATTTAGTAATTCCAATAATTGAAAACTAAACCCCAAAATTCTATTTTGTTCGTCTTAATTCCTTATTAAATATCCATTTCCTTTATTGTAAATAATTAATTTTGGTCTATTCAAAATGACTTCCTAGATTAGTAAAAAAAAATTGAAATTTGAAAGACGTATCCACGTAGCCGTATCTGAAATTTAGACTCTTTTTAGCCATGTCCCCATATCCTACATTTTAGAAAATAAAAGATCCGACACTTAAATACATACCCGTACTCGATATCCGTAACCGAGTTCGAGCATCATAGGAGATACTGAGTGTTCTAATATATATATAGCTAGTGCATATTTGTACATGTATAATGCTCCCATTTAGTGTTCACTTTTCAGACTTCATGCACACACGTTAACTCATTTCAACAAATAATATATTAGTCCTGCTCTCGTGGGTTGGGGTGTAATAAGGAAGGGTAAGATCAATTGTCTTAATATCATGTATCATACTGGACCGGCTATCAGTGTATCTATTTTATTACTTACAATCTTAGTACAAGTTCAACAAAAATTTCAGGCATTATGTATAATTAAAAATTAAGTTGTATAAAATTATTCGGGCATTAGGTAATAATTAAATATTAAACTGAATAAAATTATTCGGGCATTAAGTAATAATTAAAAGTTAAAGTTGTATAAAATTATTCGGGCATTAGGTAATATAAATTCTCACATCTAAGTTTCATATTATATGTATTGGTATCATTTTATGTTGTCCATAGTCAAACATTGAGGCAAACCTCGTACATACAAGATGTTAAAATTTTCCACCATGTGCTATACCAACTATTTTGTCGTCTGATCATTTGAGCTGTCATTTCGATGAGGGAATTAATAGTGAAGTGACAATTTGAACCCTAAGCACTATCTTTGTGTCAAACATCATTGAAAGCGAAATTAGCCCGTGCCATAAAATAGTCAAATATATCTTACAGGTTATGAAGTCGACGAGCATGACCGTGACCCAGACCACTTAAGGCTGCAATTCGCTTGCCATCTTGGTGTAAGGTCAAAGGGAGGCATCGTAGGAAACACTGAGTTCTGCAGTTTTATAGGTGATAAATGCTATCCACACGCTTGCCCCTCCCTATTCGTGGGCTTTAAATTTTGTTGAGATTCCACGGTGGTGAATGAAATTCACTGAATTGCTAGACTTCGCTTCTCTATAGGACCCACCCATCTAAAGATATTTACACTGAGGAGTGTCACACCTTTAATGTTTCCTGAATTACTTAAGAGACGCTTTTCTAGGTGTTGTGGGTTTTCAAAGGGACGACTGCTTGCATTTAGGGCTTGTTACCCATAAGTTATTTTCCTTTTTAACTTTCTTCTCTCCCATGTTTAGGTGCGGGTATGTAATGTCTTACTAGTAGAAGCTTTTTCGTTGTGCATCAGAATTAAGGTGTATGCTTGAAATAATTATGGATAATTGCAACTATGATACCAAAATGGGCGGAGTGACAGCAAATCACGGTATTCTAGCTCACACAACGCCTCAACAGGTTCAACAAATGGCTTGACTTTTGGACTTGCTGTGAATTATTGCAACCTCAGACCGATCATATAGTCAGTAGAGCACTTTCTGAAGCATAGGTTCACCATGAAGGTGCAACTGCAGAGCATACTTATGTTTCTAATTAGATATGATTCCATATCACTTAAATCTATAATTACTTTGTACTTTCGAAAATCGAGTAGGAACTGGAAGGGTTTAGAAGAACATAATGTAAATAAGGAACACTGATTATTATTTACTGAACTCTTGATAACCTCCAATGCCTTACAAATAGTGAAAACTCTTCTTATATAGAGGAGAAGAGCATCTAAAAGTACACATGTGATTCACGCGTTTCCGACATAATGGACATGCGTCATTATTTTACAGATATAATACAAACTTTCCGTCTCACCTTATCTTTCTTTTAGAAAAGAAAGATTCTTATCCTGATATATAGTTCAATAATACAACTAAAATAACAAATTATTACACAAACGAATAAACAAACTTTAATAAAGTAGATTTTGCTTTAATAAAGTAGATATAATGATGTCTTTGTCTTGTCATGGTGTGTCGAGATTCGTAGAGTCTTCTAGACGTGAGGGTAAACCATATTGATTAAACTAGGGTATATTGATGTCTTGAGTTTCATTTGGCCATAGATTCTATGTCTTGGAAAATACTTCATCATAATTAATATGGGGAAATTGTTTATTTTGTTTATTTGTTTGGCTTGATCCTGTGTTTTATGATTTTTTCTTGCTTGATTCTGCCTTTTCTTTTTCTTTTTCTTTTTGTGTTAGATTTCACCAGGGGTCTGCATGTAGTTCATTTACAATTTTTTCTATTTCTTTTTTAAGAATTTTTTTTTTCCTTTTTTACGCTACGGTCCATTTTTCTGAAATTTCCATTTGCTTTTTCCTTAGTTGGCGTCCTTCTGGAGTCTTTTCTAAATACTTTGATGTTTCATCGAGACTTTGTGTGGGCTTTCTCTGATACAGTTGTCCAAATTGATAATCAAATTCATAGTCATTCTGGATCTCCCACAGTGCGAAATCTTAGATGTGTTTCTAGATACTTGAATGTCCTGTTGGATCTTTTGAGTGTTCCACTAGTAAAGCATCCCATGTTGCGTCATCTTCATAATCTGGCCAAATTTGTGGAGGAATTGTCTGATTAATTTTTGTCATACGCCTTTTGGAATTCTTGAAATTCTTTTGGACAGTGCTNTTGCAACCTCAGACCGATCATATAGTCAGTAGAGCACTTTCTGAAGCATAGGTTCACCATGAAGGTGCAACTGCAGAGCATACTTATGTTTCTAATTAGATATGACTCCATATCACTTAAATCTATAATTACTTTGTACTTTCGAAAATCGAGTAGGAACTGGAAGGATTTAGAAGAACATAATGTAAATAAGACACACTGATTATTATTTACTGAACTCTTGATAACCTCCAATGCCTTACAAATAGTGAAAACTCTTCTTATATAGAGGAGAAGAGCATCTAAAAGTACACATGTGATTCACGCATTTCCGACATAATGGACATGCGTCATTATTTACAGATATAGTACAAACTTTCCGTCTCACCTTATCTTTCTTTTAGAAAAGAAAGATTCTTATCCTGATATATAGTTTAATAATACAACTAAAGTAATAAATTATTACACAAACGGATAAACAAACTTTAATAAAGTAGATTTTGCTTTAATAAAGTAGATATAATGATCTTTGTCTTGTCATGGTATGTCGAAATTCGTGGAGTCTTCTAGACGTGAGGGTAAACCATGTTGATTAAACTAGGGTATATTGATGTCTTGAGTTTCATTTGGCCATGGATTCTATGTCTTGGAAAATACTTCATCATAATTAATATGAGGAAATTGTTTATTTTGTTTATTTGTTTGGCTTGATCCTGTGTTTTGTGGTTTTTTCTTGCTTGATTCTGCCTTTTCTTTTCCTTTTTCTGTGTTAGATTTCACCAGGGTCTGCATGTAGTTCATTTACAATTTTTTCTATTTCTTTTTCCTTTTTTACGCTACGGTCCATTTTTTTGAAATTTCCATTTGCTTTTTCCTTAGTTGGCGTCCTTCTGGAGTCTTTTCTGAATACTTTGATGTTTCATCGAGACTTTGTGTGGGCTTTCTCTGATACAGTTGTCCAAATTGATAATCAAATTCATAGTCATTCTGGATCTCCCACAGTGCGAAATCTTAGATGTGTTTCTAGATACTTGAATGTCTTGTTGGATCTTTTGAGTGTTCCACTAGTAAAGTATCCCATGTTGCGTCATCTTCATAATTTGGCCAAATTTGTGGAGGAATTGTCTGATTAATTTTTGTCATACGCCTTTTGGAATTCTTGAAATTCTTTTGGACAGTGCTCCCAATTTTGATGCATGTTGAATGGTTGAACTTCATACTCCTTAACATGAGAAAAATGAGCATACGTTCCTGCTTCAGTAAAATAACCTTATCTTTGAAAAATTGAAGTCACATAAACAATGTTTTTAGAAGTTTCGAGATCTTTAAATTTTAAAGAAAAGGCTTGAAACTTATTTATCCAATGTGAAATTGGATAAAACCATTGAAAAAACTTTTTTGCAAAATGATCAACTGTTTTGTGTGGAAAATTCAAATTCATTTGACGGAATAAATCAAGTGCTTCGGTGATATGAAAAGAAATTCCAATTTGCCAAAGCTCTAAAAGGTACCAAATAAAACAAAGAGTTTCTTCTGAAAATCTCAGTGTAATGTGCTTTGGATCAAAACAGAAGTGTGAAGAATGGATAGTTTGGATGAAATTCACAACCACCAAGTGTATCAAATCCAGTCTTTCTTATCACAATGGATTGATATTTGAGCATGAGATCTTTGAATCTGGATTTGAGAGTTTTGGTTCTTATAAGTTCAGGAGGGAACGTTTCAATTTGAGGGAAGGGATTTGAAGATTTTGAATCTATCATGTAAATGATTGGAATGGATGGAGGAAGAATGTGAGAAATTTTTGGTTTGGAAAGAAGATTTGTTAACATGTTATGTTTTCCTTTGATATGTTTGACGTCAAAGTCAAAGTTTGAGAACCATCCTGCCCACCTGAGAAGTTGAGAATTTGAAATCTGTTCTCTTAAAAGAGAGCATTTTTGGAAAAGCTAACATGTCTATTTCTACCAAGAATTTATGTCCAATGAGATGGAATTGGAATTTTTCAATTCCTTTTTACTGCAAGAATTTCTTTGAAGGTAGAATGATAGTGCTCCTCTGAATTTGTGAATGAACAACTTTTATATCCACAAATTCTTCTCTTTCCATCCATTTTTCAAGTGAGACTAGCTAAAAAACAATCACTTGCATATGTTTAAAGGATGCATGCGCTTTTCATGTCCCTACAAAGCTAGAAGATCATTGACTTTTTGTTTATTGATTTTGATTGCTTGGGTTTGAGTTAATGACCAAGGAGGCGAATTCTGTTTAATCATGAGTTGTAGTGGTCGAATAATTGATGAAAGATGATCAATAAAATCTACCATGTAATTAACAACTCCAAGAAACTGTTGAACTTCATTTTTTTTTGTTAAATTTTCATTTGAGAACTTGAGAAGTTCCTAGCCAAAATGAGGCTGGAGTGAATACTGACCATCTTTAATATGCATGCCTAAGAAATCAGCTTCTCTAACTCCAATCACCATTTTCTTTTGAGAAAGTATAAGACCATAATGCTTAACAAGATCTGTAAATCTGGAGTAGATTGGTGTGAGATTCTTCATCTTCAGAGAATAACAAGATATCATCAATATAAACCAAAGCTGTATCCAATAATGGATCAAAGATTCTTGTTGTTGCTTTCTGGAAGAGAGAAGGGATAGTCTTTAGACCAAAGGGCATAATCGTCCACGAGTAATGATGATTTGGGATACAGAACATTGTTTTGTCTCTCTTCCGATTTGATTCCCACTGCCAAAATCCTGCTTTAGGGCGTGTTCGGTATATATTAAAATTGAAAAACTAACCGTTATTGTTGACTTTCATTTGACGAGTGGGACCCAATATCGGTCATATTTTCAATTTTAATTGAATTTTAAGCATGACCGATCACGCCCTTAAGATCAAATTTGGAGAAATCCTTGCTCGAGGCAGATTTGCAAACATTATCTTTCTGTCTGGAATAGTCAATGACCAATCTGAGTTTTCCTCGAACTTGTTCACTTTTTTTGTTGACATAAAATGCTTGATACGCCTATTGTGAGGTTGTTGGTTCAATAAGGCCTTCAGCTTGTAGTTGGGCAAGTTCTTTAGTGTCTAATTGAAGGTGTTCTGGGTTCATTCTAAGATGGCCGACTTTTTTAGGATTGACATCTTTAGTTTTCTTGAATGGAAGAGAAATGAAAAAGTCTGGATTTTTCCGAAGTGGGCTTGTGCATTTAGTGAGAAAATTTGAGTGAGATTATGTACAACAATCCCGGATTAATGTATTCGTGATATTTGGAATGGTCATGGTAAAGTATGTGGTCATTTGTATGTAAGGCGGAAAATAGTACTTGTATTTGAGACCATTTGGGCGAGGAATGACATTCTTTTTCCACAATTGTTTGATAATATCCCATGCAATGATAATATCTTTATGAGGTAAAGAACTTAGTAACTTGTGAGAAATACCAAGTTCATTAAAGAACTGGATTGTGAATGGCTTGCTAATTATTTCAGTTGAAAAACTGTCTCCATTTGCTGCTTGGAAAATTTGCCAATGATTTTTCCACGTGATCAGGAAGAATAGTGGGATTAAGAATTGAGCATGCTACTCTAATGTCAAATAGTGCGGTAACTGTTATGGGCCTTTCATATTTTTCTGTAAAGAGTTACCTCGATCATTAGCACTAGAATAGATAAAAAGGCTGGATTAACAATTTGCATGCCATAACATTCTCCTGCATAATCACATTCATTAAAAAGACTTTCATCATAATCATATTCAAGAGCAAAGATAATCTCCTATGTTTGTTCATCGTCTTCGGAAAACAAAGATTCAATATCATCATCACCATAGTTAAGTTTTGTGGTTGTGAAAGTTTGGTGAACAATTTTCTCCTTGTTAGGACAGGTTCTTGCAAAGTGGTCTTTTTTTCCACAGATAAAAATTGTTTCCTTATTTGAGAATTTGCTCCTGAAGAATCTTTTCTTTCCCCGAAAAGGATTGAGAGGAGCTTCTGTGCGAGAAAACTTCATTCTCCTTTTATGGATTTTTTCTTTCCCCTACAATCATAATCTTTCATAGAACGGCTGCACTTAATTTGCAAATAAGGCTTGAGGAAAGCATTTTGATTACAAAGCTTCTTCAGTGTTTTCATTATCCAATTATGAAGTTCATCAAAAGATGTCGCATTTAAAGGATGTCCTCTCATTTCCATTGTTCTCAAAGTTTCTTGACCAAGAGGCTGAGAAATCGATTCTAGATAAGCTCGTTTGACGTTTGTATCATCTATGCCACCAATAAGATAATACCATTGTGCTGCGTTCCTGAAGTGCTTTTTAAGGTCTTTTGGATTGTATAAACAACACTTTAATTTGAAAAATCCTTCTTTGGCAGTCTCCTTGTCATGATCAGATTTTTCACAAAATTCCCAATGTAAGGAATTTATAAAAGAATGTAGTATTTGACTCCTGGGTAAATTGAAGTTGTCTGTATTCACCCATTGAATCATACCAATCTCTAAGAAATTCTGTAATCCTTGCCAAGAAAGCCTTTATGACCTTTTTATGAGTCATGTTTGGCATTTGTGTTTTGCAGTACACCATACTTTCATTTCTTGTAGTCTGTATTTTCACTATGATGCTGTTACATATGCAGCCACTCTTCATTATCAGATGGTGTACAGAATACATAATCATTCCCTTAATTTTGTACAATCTCAAGGAACAGACGAGCTCTACTTCTTCATGTAGAGTCGGACATGTTCCCCGTTGTACTTGTGTCCCCAGACAAATTCCTTGTTCGGAGTTAAACTTATCCCTGAGACATGGATCACAAGCTATGAACAAACTCACAAGGATAACAAAAATTCTGCTACAATACAATTCACAGAACCTTCTTTCAGGAAAAGGTCCAATGGAGATGTTGAGATCGCCTTCGAAAGGGATGTCCCAAAAAGACCCTCCCATTTTCCTACACAATTTGCATATGTAGAGGAAGAAATTCCTATTTATACTTTTGATGCAAATGGAAGGCCAGATGATACTGGACATTTTCTGGGATGTTTGCTCTTGCACTAATTGTCAGCTTTTCCTAAAATGCTCTCTTTTAAGAGAGAACATATTCCAAATTCTCAACTTCTCATGTGGGCAAAATGGTTTTAACACTTTGACTTTGACGTCAAACATATCAAAGGAAAACATAACCTGTTATCAGATCTTTTCTCTGGACCTAAAATTTCTCATTCTTCTTCCATCCATTCTAATTATTTACATGATGGATTCAAATCTTCAAATCCCTTCCCTTACATTGAAACTTTCTCTCCCAAGCTTAATGAACTTATAAGAACCAAAACTCTCAAATTTATATCCAAAGATCTCATGCTCAAATATCAATCCATTGTGATAAGAAAGACTGGAATTGACACACTTGGTGATCTTGGATTTCATCGAGACTATCCATTCTTCACACTTTTCCGTTTTGATCCAAAGCACATCACATTGATATTTTGTTTTCGTTGGTACCTTTTAGAGGTTTGGTAAATTGGAATTTCTTTTCATGACATCGAGGCACTTGGTTCATTCTGTCAAATGAATCTGAATTTTCCACACAAACCCGTTGATCATTTTGCAAAAAAGTTTTTTGAAGGGTTCTATCCAATTTCACACTGGATAACATTTTCTTTAAAATTTAAATTTCTCAGAACTTCTAAAAACAATTTTTATGCGACTTTAGTTTTTCGAAGACAAGGTTATTTCACTGAAGCAGGAACGTATGCTCATTTTTCTCATGTTAAGGAGTATGCAGTTCAACCATTCAGCATGCATCAAAATTGGGAGCACTATCCAAAAGAATCTCGAGAATTCCAGAGGCGTATGGTAGAAATTAATCAGACAATTCCTCCACAAATTTGGTTAGATTATGAAGAGACGCACCATAGGAAGCTTGAATACACTTAAAAGATTCAAGATTTCGCACTGTGGGAGATCCAGAATATGACTGTGCATTTGATTATCAATTTGGACAACTGTATCAGGGAAGGCCCACACGAAGTCTCGATGAAACATCAAAGTATTCAGAAAAGACTCTAGAATGGAAATTTCAAAAAACCTTGTTGACAGTTTGGACCGTAGTGTAAAAAGGGAAAAAGCATTTCTTGAAAAAAAAATAGAAAAAATTGTAAATGAACTACATGCAAACCCCTGGTGGAATCTAAAAAAAAAAAAAAAACATAATCAAGCAAGAAAAAACCACAAAACACAGGATCAAGCTAAACAAAATAAACAATTTTCCCATATTAATTATGATGACAGTATTTTCCAAGACTCACAGAATCTATGGCCAAGTGAAACTCGAGATATCAATATATACCGGTTAAATTAACATGGTTTACCTTTACGTCCAGAAGACTCTACGAATCTCGACACACCATGACAAGATAAAGACAACACTATATCTACTTTATTAAAGCAAGATCTGCTTTATTAAGAGTGTGTTTGTCTCCCATTATTGGGAGAAAAATGGTGTAATGAATAGTATTTTTTGGAGAATGTGGTTGAAATTTAAAGTAACTTTATTGGTTTGTGTGTAGAATATTTTATTGAGTGAATGTGGTGGAGAATTTTACTGTAGCAAACAATTTTTTGGAATAATGGTAGACAAACAAGGGCTAAAGTTTGTTTGTCCGTTTGTGTAATAATTTGTTACTTTAGTTGTATTATTGTACTATATGTCAGGATAAAAATCTTTCTTTTCTAAAAGGAAGATAAGGTGAGACAGAAAGTTTGTATTATATCTGTAAAATAATAACTCGTGTCCATTATGTCGGAAACGCGTGAGTCTCGTGTGTACTATTAAATGCTCCCCTCCTCTATATAAGGAGAGCTTTTCCAATTTGTAAGATATGGAAGGTTATAAAGAGTTCAGTAAATAATAATCAGTATGCTTTATATACATCATGTTCTTAATTTCTTCCGGTACTTAGTAACATAAATTATCATGATACGAGTAAGATAGCAACATGGTTTTGTTACCAAAATGGGCGGAGTGACAGTAAATCTACAGCAAATCACGGTATTCTAGTCCGCATAGGCTCAACAAAGGGTATGACTTTTGGACTGTTGTGAATTATTGCAATCTCGGACGGATCATATAGTCAGTAGAGCACTTTCTGATGCAGAGGTTCACCATGAAGGTGCAACTGCAGAGCATTCTTATATTTCTACTTAGATTATACTCCATATTACTCAAATTTATAATTACTTTGTACCTTCTGAAATTAAGTAGGATCTGGAAGGATTTAAGAGAACGA
>CAIGRF010387955.1:7305-19437 GCA_903798235.1 Fraxinus ornus | reverse complement strand
TATCATTCTTATGTTTATTTATTTTGTGTGCTTTTATTACTTTAGATATATATAAAAAATTTAAAAATTCAAAAAATTCATAAATAGTTTCTTTTTGTGTACTTGTGTAAGTTAGTTGGCCTACCGGTAATTGAATTTAACTGCCAATTCTCGTTTACATGAATGTATACTTGATTTTCCTGCATCTTTTCATGTGACATCAAAAAAGGATATGTTTGAAAATTTGCATGAATCAAATGATGGACATGTTGTATTGTGTGACAATTTTGCTTATAATGTTGTTAGCATTGGTGATATTACTTTAAAGTTTGATACTAGCTTTGTGCATACTTTAAAAGATGTTAGATACATCACCGAATTGTCTAGAAATTTAATTTTAGTAGGAAGACTAGAGAAAGCCGACTTCACCGCTAAAATTGGAAATTGAATTTTGAAATTGGTTAAGGGTGCACTTGTCTCTATTATGGGAATCAGGAAGTAATGAGAGGTTTAAATTCCTCTATCTCTTCTGCTAAGGCAAATCACACACAAAAATAGGACAATACACTTGCACATGTGGGTATTAAGGGGATTAGACTTCTTAATGAGAATTATGCATTTGGAAAAGACTATGTGTTTGATTTATCCTTTTGTGACCATTGTGTGCTTGGCAAACATCATATAACTATTTTTTTCATGAGTGTTTATAAAATTAAAGGCATGCTTGAATATGTGCATTCGAACTTGTGGGGTCCATGTAGCAGTCCCACCTCAGGTGGAAATATGTACTTCTTGTTTATCATTGATGACTACATTATAAAAGTGTGGATTTATCTTTTAAAGGCTTTTCATAGGTTTAATAATTGGAAAAAACAAGTTGAAAATGAAACTAGTAAGAAGATCAATTTTTTGAGAACTGATAAGAGCTTAGAGTTTTGTAACACTGAATTTGACAATATGTGCAAAGAAAATGAGATAATAAGACATACGATTGTTCATTACAGTCCCCAACAAAATGAGGTATCGAAAAGGATGAATAGAATCATACTTGATAAAGTGCATTGCATGATGTTAAGTTCTGGAGTCCCAAAGTCTTTTTGGAGAGAAGTTGTTATGACTGCTTATTATCTGATTAGTTTGACTCCATCTGCTACATTGAATGGTGATACTTCGCATGAAAAATGGTCCGGTAAACTAAGTGATTATTCTATGCTTAGAACTCTTGACCGTACTGCATTTTCTCATCAGAGTGAGGGAAAGCTTAAACCTAGAGCTAGAAAATGTGTTTTTCTTGGTTAACTTGAAGGTGTCAAGAGTTACAGGTTGTGGGATATGAGCCAAAAGGGGGTTAATATCATTATGAGTAGAGATGTTACATTCAATGAGGGTGAAATGCCATGCCTTAACTAAATCTGAACTTGTGAGCGAAGAGGAACAAGGTGAAAAGAGAAATCAGTTGAAGGTGGACTTAGGAAAACTTAGCACATCTATCCCTATTACACAGAGTAAGGTGGAGACTTAGGAACAACAACCTGACATGGAGAGTAGAGATGAAGTAGTGATCGAAGAACATCCTGAAGAAAAAAAATCCTTTAGCAGATTATTACTTAGTTAGGGATAGAGAGATGAGATAACTAAGAGCACTTATAAGATCTGGATATGAGTCTGAGCTAGGTTTTGCTCATGCGAGCTATGATAAGCTAGCTGATAGAGAGCCAAAGACCTTTGAAGAGGCGATAAAAAGTGAACAATCTGAAGAGTAGTTTAAGGTAATGAAAGATGAGAAGAGTTCTTTAGAAAATAATCAAACTTGGGAGCTAGTACTCAGACCTAAGAATGAATCTAATGTTGACTATAAGAGGGTATTTAAGGTTAATGAGGGTACTAGTGCATTCGCGCATCTGAACCTTTAAGATTTAAGGCTAGGTTAGTAGACAAGGGGTACACTCAGAATGAGGGAATTGATTATAACGAAATTTTTTCACCTATTGTTAAGTATACGACTATTAGAGTCATACTTACATTGGTTGCACATTTTAACTGGGAACTTGAACAACTTGATGTAAAATCTGCTTTTTTACATGGTTAACTTGATGAGCAAATCTTGATGAATCAACCAAAAGGTTTTAAAGACAAACTAAAACCTAATCACGTGTGCTTCTCGAAAATATCTTTATATGGCCTAAAACAATCACCTAGACAGTGGTATAAAAGATTTGACTCTTTTGTACTATCCATAGAGTTTCAACGGAGTAAGTTTGATCATTACCTTTACTCCAACATAATGATACTAATAATGATTATGTGTTCTTATTACTATATGTGGATTATATGCTCTTAGTTGGTTCATCACCTAAGTGGATAAGTAGCATAAAAACAAGTTTAAATGGTGAATTTGACATTAAAGATCTAGGAAAGGCTAGAAGAATCCTAGATATGGAAATTGAAGAAGACAAGTCAAATTTTGTTTTGTTTTTGCATCAGTCCTCGTATGTTTCAAAGGTGTTAAAGAATTTTAGCATGCATAATTACAAATATGTTACGTTACCTATAGCTAATCACTTTATATTATCTAAAGATCAGGCTACCTGTAATGAAAAAGAAATAGAAAACACGAGTAGAATCCCATACTCCAATGTGATTGGTTCTGTTATGTATTTGATGGTTTACACTAGACTAGATTTAGCTTTTGCTGTTAGCACTCTTAGTAGATACATATCTAATCCTAGTCGTGAGCACTGGGAAGCCTTGAAATGGTTGTTAAGGTACTTAAATGGAACTAGTAATGTAGTTCTAAGGTTTGCTGTTAATAATGAGGGTGTGAAATTGAAGAGTTTTGTAGACACTGACTATGATAGGGATAGAGATAATAGGAAATCTACCTCTTCTTATATACTTTGTCCAACTCTTGTGTTAGTTGGAGATCACAGTTACAACACATTGTTCACTATCCACGATAGAATCTGAATACATTGCTACCACTGAAGTTGTAAAGAAGCTTTATGGCTTAAAGGCCTTCTTCATTAACTTTGTGTTTTAAATGATTAAGTGATAGTATATTCTGATATCTAGTCTTTTATACATTTATGCAAGAATCCTTTTTTTTTTAAGAACGTACCAAACACAGTGATGTTAGACTACATTTCATTAAAGTTATTGTGTCACAAGAAGTTATAAGACTTGAAAAAATACACACACAATATAATCCCTCAGACATAGGCACTAAGGTTCTACCATTGGTGAAGTTTAGAAGTTGTAAAGATCTTTTAAACATTTGTGGAGGTGCGTGTGAGTGAATGGTTATTGTCTTCTTCCTTTAAGCAATATTACCACATCTGTGCTTGGTGCCTTCTTCTGGAGTGTGCTATTGTCTCATTTTTCCTTAGCCTTTGTGGCTATTGTATGCTTCAACATCACTTACCTTTGTCCTTAGTGGGCAAGTCAAGAAAGCAACCGACTTTGGGAATGGTTTGTGGTTCTGGGTTTGATACTTTGTGGTGTTTGATTCGGTATATTGACGGTATACTGAGCCCAAAATACTTTCAACACATATATTTAATGGGATTTTAGAGAGTTTCTTCAAATTGTGTTGACTTAATAAAATTGGAAAACGATTAGCATCAATTTCTAGAATGATGGTGGAGTATACCTAAAAGAATTTTACAACATGAAAAATAATTCTAGTTTATATCAAATATACTGTTATAAAATAGAGAGAAAATGAGAAGAAAGTAGAGAAATCAATAAACTTGTATGTATTTCATTGAGAACCAAAACTCTATATTCATCGGGAATAATTAGGGATGTAAGGGATACAATAGTCATATTAACTACTGTAGGGGTATAATGATCATTCATTAACATATTGAACACCTATCTGGCATCCATTGTAATCAACATTTTAAGCAATTTTTCTAGCGTTGGCAACAATGGGCTCATTTTGTACCTTATTAGGTGAGAATTTGTTGAGATGGAAGTAAAAAAAAGGGGCAGCAATAGTCTTATTTTGCATTGGTGATGGTCAAAAAAATTGATTAAAATCTTGTAAAAATGGTTCCCAGGGGCTGAATTTCCCAATACTGAGAAATAACTCGGCGATGGGCTTGGTGGAACCATGGCCTAACTTCACTACAATCTAATCTCACTTTAAAGTTTTTGGTTGCAAATGTTTTGTTTTGAATACAAAAGAAATTTTGGGAAAGTTCGACTCAAAATCTGATATTGGTATTTTTCTAGGATATTCATCGACTAGCAAAACTTATAGAGTTTTTAACAAAAGAACTCTAGTTGCTGAAGAATCCATGCATGTTGATGAGATTAACTCACTTGATCATGAGAAAGATATTGATAATGATGTAGGTTTGGAAGTTTCATTTGAACAAATGAACATTTAAGACTAAAACAAGGGAATGCTTAATGAAGAAACAAAAGAGCCCGCCCCTTCGAAGGTTGCCAAGTTGGTAGAGCAGGTGAGTGTGGAGACCAAATATTACGAGTTCGAATCCCTTGTCAGCACTTTTTCGATAGAGCCCGTCGCACCGGGCTTACCTAGTGCGGTTTACCTCTCTTATGTAGTTTGCGAGCTATTGCACATGGAGTGGGGTTTACCCAGTGTGCACTCATGGTGGTCGGGCCTTTGCCCCTTTGGGGTGGTCGGGGCTCACGGTGGTCGGGCCTTCAAGAAAGTGAAGAAAATCAACCGAGACTCAAAGTGATCCTCCGCTACCAAAGGAATGGAAATTTGTTCCATCTCATCTAAATGAATTAATAATAAGCGATCCATCCAAATGTATCACCACTAGAACTTCTTTTAGAAATCATTATGGTAGTAGTGCATTCATTTCGCAAATTGAACCTAAAATTTTTAAAGAAGCCAAG
The DNA here is from genome assembly GCA_903798235.1 of Fraxinus ornus. Taxonomy (NCBI): domain Eukaryota; kingdom Viridiplantae; phylum Streptophyta; class Magnoliopsida; order Lamiales; family Oleaceae; genus Fraxinus; species Fraxinus ornus. The sequence goes on along the minus strand of CAIGRF010387955.1, from coordinate 14,580 downwards.
TTTGATGATGGAGAGTAGAGATGAAGTAGTGATCGAAGAACATCCTGAAGAAAAAAAATCCTTTAGCAGATTATTACTTAGTTAGGGATAGAGAGATGAGATAACTAAGAGCACTTATAAGATCTGGATATGAGTCTGAGCTAGGTTTTGCTCATGCGAGCTATGATAAGCTAGCTGATAGAGAGCCAAAGACCTTTGAAGAGGCGATAAAAAGTGAACAATCTGAAGAGTAGTTTAAGGTAATGAAAGATGAGAAGAGTTCTTTAGAAAATAATCAAACTTGGGAGCTAGTACTCAGACCTAAGAATGAATCTAATGTTGACTATAAGAGGGTATTTAAGGTTAATGAGGGTACTAGTGCATTAGCGCATCTGAACCTTTAAGATTTAAGGCTAGGTTAGTAGACAAGGGGTACACTCAGAATGAGGGAATTGATTATAACGAAATTTTTTCACCTATTGTTAAGTATACGACTATTAGAGTCATACTTACATTGGTTGCACATTTTAACTGGGAACTTGAACAACTTGATGTAAAATCTGTTTTTTTACATGGTGAACTTGATGAGCAAATCTTGATGAATCAACCAAAATGTTTTAAAGACAAACTAAAACCTGATCATGTGTGCTTCTCGAAAAGATCTTTATATGGCCTAAAACAATCACTTAGACAGTGGTATAAAAGATTAGACTCTTTTGTACTATCCATAGAGTTTCAATGGAGTAAGTTTGATCATTGCCTTTACTTCAACATAATGATGCTAATAATGATTATGTGTTCTTATTACTATATGTGGATTATATGCTCTTAGTTGGTTCATCACCTAAGTGGGTAAGTAGCATAAAAACAAGTTTAAATGGTGAATTTGACATGAAAGATCTAGGAAAGGCTAGAAGAATCCTAGATATGGAAATTGAAGAAGACAAGTCAAATTTTATTTTATTTTTGCATCAGTCCTCGTATGTTTCAAAGGTGTTAAAGAATTTTAGCATGCATAATTGCAAATATGTTACGTTACCTATAGCTAATCACTTTATATTATCTAAAGATTAGGCTACCTGTAATGAAAAAGAAATAGAAAACACGAGTAGAATCCCATACTCCAATGTGAGTTATGTATTTGATGGTTTACACTAGACTAGATTTAGCTTTTGCTATTAGCACTCTTAGTAGATACATATCTAATCCTAGTCGTGAGCACTGGGAAGCCTTGAAATGGTTGTTAAGGTACTTAAATGGAACTAGTAATGTAGGTCTAAGGTTTGCTGTTAATAATGAGGGTGTGAAACTGAAGAGTTTTGTAGACTCTGACTATGATAGGGATAGAGATAATAGGAAATCTACCTCTTCTTATATACTTTGTCCAACTCTTGTGTTAGTTGGAGATCACAGTTACAACACATTGTTCACTATCCACGATAGAATCTGAATACATTGCTACCACTGAAGTTGTAAAGAAGCTTTATGGCTTAAAGGCCTTCTTCATTAACTTTGTGTTTTAAATGATTAAGTGATAGTATATTCTGATATCTAGTCTTTTATACATTTATGCAAGAATCCTTTTTTTTTTAAGAACGTACCAAACACAGTGATGTTAGACTACATTTCATTAAAGTTATTGTGTCACAAGAAGTTATAAGACTTGAAAAAATACACACACAATATAATCCCTCAGACATAGGCACTAAGGTTCTACCATTGGTGAAGTTTAGAAGTTGTAAAGATCTTTTAAACATTTGTGGAGGTGCGTGTGAGTGAATGGTTATTGTCTTCTTCCTTTAAGCAATATTACCACATCTGTGCTTGGTGCCTTCTTCTGGAGTGTGCTATTGTCTCATTTTTCCTTAGCCTTTGTGGCTATTGTATGCTTCAACATCACTTACCTTTGTCCTTAGTGGGCAAGTCAAGAAAGCAACCGACTTTGGGAATGGTTTGTGGTTCTGGGTTTGATACTTTGTGGTGTTTGATTCGGTATATTGACGGTATACTGAGCCCAAAATACTTTCAACACATATATTTAATGGGATTTTAGAGAGTTTCTTCAAATTGTGTTGACTTAATAAAATTGGAAAACGATTAGCATCAATTTCTAGAATGATGGTGGAGTATACCTAAAAGAATTTTACAACATGAAAAATAATTCTAGTTTATATCAAATATACTGTTATAAAATAGAGAGAAAATGAGAAGAAAGTAGAGAAATCAATAAACTTGTATGTATTTCATTGAGAACCAAAACTCTATATTCATCGAGAATAATTAGGGATGTAAGGGATACAATAGTCATATTAACTACTGTAGGGGTATAATGATCATTCATTAACATATTGAACACCTATCTGGCATCCATTGTAATCAACATTTTAAGCAATTTTTCTAGCGTTGGCAACAATGGGCTCATTTTGTACCTTATTAGGTGAGAATTTGTTGAGATGGAAGTAAAAAAAAGGGGCAGCAATAGTCTTATTTTGCATTGGTGATGGTCAAAAAAATTGATTAAAATCTTGTAAAAATGGTTCCCAGGGGCTGAATTTCCCAATACTGAGAAATAACTCGGCGATGGGCTTGGTGGAACCATGACCTAACTTCACCACAATCTAATCTCACTTTAAAGTTTTTGGTTGCAAATGTTTTGTTTTGAATACAAAAGAAATTTTGGGAAAGTTCGACTCAAAATCTGATATTGGTATTTTTCTAGGATATTCATCGACTAGCAAAGCTTCTAGAGTTTTTTAAAAAAGAACTCTAGTCGTTGAAAAATCCATGCATGTCACATTTGATGAGTTTAACTCACTTGATCGTGAGAAAGGTATTGGTGATGATATAGGTTTGGAAACTCTATTTGAACAAATGAACATTCAAGACCAAAACAAGGGAATGCCTAATGAAGAAACAAATAAGCCCTTTGTCAACATAGTGATATTAACTTTGCTTGTACTGAAGAGTTTGGTAACGGAGGCATAGATCATTGGGTCAAATTGAACCTCCATATTTATATCGTTTGCATTCTCTATTATTCATTACTTATTGCTCTCATATTCAAGTTTATTATTTGAATTAATCTATCTAATTATTATGTGTTTGATTTTAGATTAATGTTTCGAAAAAATTTTAAAAACCAATGCATCGCCTCTTGGTTATCTATTCTTGGGCTATCATTATATATTTACCATTGTGTGCTTGTGTGTTTGTTAGGTTTTAGTTTTGTTTAGAACAAACAAGGAATCAAGTTTGGGGTGTGATANTTGGTAGTTGTGCATTCATTTCGCAAATTGAACCTAAAATTTTTAAAGAAGCCAAGTTTGATGAATTTTGGATACTAGGAATGCAAGAAGAACTAAATCAATTTAAAAGAAATCATGCTTGATATTTAGTTGCTGGACCAAATAATCAAGCCGTAATTGGTACAAAATGGATTTTTAGAAATAAACGAGATGAAAATGGGATAATTGTGCATAACAAGGCTAGATTGGTGGCCCAAGGTTACAATCAAGAAGAAGGCATCGATTATGAGGAAATCTTTGCACCGGTTGCTAGATTAGAATCCATTCGCATGCTTCTTGTTTTTGCTTGTCATTAAAATTTCACTCTTTATCAAAAGGAGGTTAAAAGTGCATTTCTAAATTGTTTTATTCAAGAAGAAGTTTTTGTTAAGCAACCTCTCGATTTTGAAGATCATAAATATCCGAACCATGTTTTTATTTAAACTTAGAAAAGCTCTTTACGGTCTAAAAAAAGCACCTAGAGCTTGGTATGAACGATTGAGCAAATTTCTACTCTCAAATGGATTCTCGATTGAAAAAGTAGATACTACACTTTTTGTTAAAATTCATAATACATGCTTATTGTTCAAATTTATGTAGATGACATTATTTTTGGTGCAACTAATATTTGTCTTTGTGAAGAATTTTAAAAAAGTATGATCATGAAATTTGAAATGAGTATGAAAAGAAAACTTAAGTGCTTTCTTGGACTTCAAGTTAAACAAACATGTGATGGAATATTCAAAAGTCAAAATAAGTACATATTAGACATGCTAAAGAAGTTCGAAATGGATGACCTAAAGCCTATGAACACTCTGATGAGCACATCGGTAAAGCTTGACAAAGATGATCAAGGCACTCCTGTTGATGTCACAAAATATCGAGGTATGATTGGATCCCTTCTTTATTTAACTGCTAGTAGACCAGATATTATGTTTAGTGTATGTTTATGTGCTAGATTTCAATCAAATTTTAAGAAATCCCATTTTAAAGCCGTCAAAAAAATATTTAGTTATCTTAGTAGGACTCGAACCTTAGGACTTTGGTACCCCAAAAGAACTTACATTGACCTACTTGGTTATTCGGATGCTGATTGGGCCGGATGTTAAATTGATCGAAAAAGCACTAGCGGGGCATGTCACTTTCTAGGTTTCACACTTGTATCATGGTTTAGTAAGAAACAAAACTCCGTGGCATTATCTACAGCCAAAGCCAAATATATCTCGACCGCAAGTTGTTATGCACAAGTGCTATGGATGAAACAAACTCTTCATGATTATTACTTATCTTACGATCATGTCCTATTATGTGCGATAACACTACTGCCATCAACTTGTCCAAAAATCCCATTTTGCCTCTCGAACTAAGCATATTGAAATTAGACTTCATTTTTTTAGAGATCATGTTCAAAAGGGCGTCATCACACTGGAATTTATTGACACGAAAATTCAATTGGCTGACATCTTCACCAAACCTCTTGCACATGATCATTTCTCTCTCATTAGGAGATGTTTAGGCATAACTGATGAATTTGAAGTACATAATTGAAATAATACGCATTTACATGTACATCATATGAGCATGTTACAAAAAAAGGGGCCGAAAGAGGTCCGATAAAAAAAAAACAAAATTTTTAAGGGGGACAGTTCGGTTAACTGGACTTGCCCCCTGCCTCCCCTCTTTTTTCTCTCATTTTTTCACTCTTCTCTCTCATTTTTCCTCTTCCTTACAATAGATCCACCTTCAATCTCCTTAGATCTTCAATCAATCCTCAAGATTTCAAAAACCCATCACTTCTTTTCCTTCAAAATATCAAATTCCCCATTTTTCTTCCACTACAATTTTAGTTTTTCTCACTTTTCCAGTCGACCGTCTCTTTAGCAAAATTCTTCCATTTTCCATCATACCACGGGTCAAGATTCCAAGTAAGAGACCAAGGAGGGAGAAGATGCCAAATTCTTCTTCATCGGAGAATGAGCCCGAGGTGCCGAAAAATCACTTTAATAAATCACATATAAATAGGTAAAAATTTAGATTTTGCAATTTTTTCTCTTCAAACACCTGAATTTCATATTGAAGAATTTTTCTTAGGTATTGATTGGGTCTCTATTGCCTCATGGATGAATATGCANATGCATATCCTAAGCTTATGAAAGATTTTTACAAAAATATGGTTTATACTCGTTGTACGGGTAGCATTTCTTGTTTTCTAAAAGGAAAACGTTTTACCATGGCTAAATCTCTTAAACGTTCTCTTTTTGAATTACAAGAAAGTCCAAACCAAATATTTTGTCATATGGCTCACCCACATTGTGACAATTACAATCCTATAATTGCGTGTCATAGAGTTATCGGCAAAAAACTTTAAACATCCGATCAAACTCAATTCAAACCAACGAACCTTACTTTGTAAAGTCTTGTATATTATCATTGCCCACATTTTTATCCCTAGGAAAGGTCATTTTGATGAAGTTACTCACTTCGACCTATTCCTTCTTGATTCCTTTTTGGTAGGACAAAAATTGGATTTTCCATTGATCGCCATCGATCACATAAAACTCATCCAATCCGCTACTCGCATCAAGACTTTACCCTACGGCATGCTTCTTAATAAAATTTATAAATATTTTGAAATTTCTCTAAACGGTGAGGTCTTTGAGTCACTCAGTCCCATCGACACTATCAACATTCGTAGTTTTAAGCGGATAAAAATTGTTAAGGAACATGGGCAATGGGTGGTCCATACTAAGGGTTTTGACCTGGACTCTGGACCTTCAACTTTACCTCTCGAAGAAGCTGAGGACGATCGTGAGAACGATGTCCCACACGTTCATAGTCCTCCTCATGACATCTTAAGACCGAGTGCTCCACCACCTTTCGGCGGCTTTACTTTTACCGAGGACTACTACAATCTCCTCAACGGATGCTTCACCATTTGCAAGTTCAAAAAGATGCCATACAAGCTCAACAAGCGGAGATGCAAGCCCAGCAAGATGCCTTCTATACTTGCTACTCCACTCAACAAGAGGCAATGTACACTCAACAAAATGCCTTTTATGCTCGATTCGATGTACTCTTTCCACCCCCTCCTCCACTGGATTCTTAGATACATTCTAGGCATATGTACTTTAAAGCTTATGTTGATCTATTTTCTTGGTATTATTACTTTTCGTTAGCTTATGCTCTAACCTATTTATGCCGTATCCTATATTGTGTTCTATTCTCATATTTTTTTGCTTATGACAAAATGGGGAAAATGATATGATGCTTATGATATGATATACTTGATGATGATATGATGGTCATGATATGATGATACGCTTAAGATAATAATCGAAAATGTTCGGCTTCATAAGCATATGTTTCAACGAGTTCGATTATTGGTTTATAAAAGATAGGTGAAATATATGGATCACATGCAAAATTAAGGATTTATGTCCCTTACCATTTGTTCAATATTATTTTTCAAATCATCTTATTTGTCATAATCAAAAAATGGGAAATTGTTGACCTATGGTTAATTTGAAACCTCGAAGTTTTGATTATAACAAACAAGTTGGCCTTGTTTACTAACGAGTTGAATTCAAGTGAATGTAGTATTTCAACATGCACAAAGGAAAATTGATCAATGGCCGTCAAAAGATCAAAAGCTATCATCACAAATCGAACTCTTGAAGAAAGTCAAGATCGAAGTCACATTCAAGAACTTAAACCGAACTTTGGTATAAGATCAAATACTTGTCTTCTTAGCTAAAAATGTGAAGCTACTAACACCTTGATATATGACACGAATGACAATAGCTCAAAACCATTCCATGCATTAAAAACAAATTGGTGCATTAAAAAGCGATTCGAAAACGATGATTTGAACAAGTGAAAAATGACATTAAAAAATAACTTTTGGACTTGAAAAATATTTTTTTATCTAGAAAAGTCAGTTAAAAATATTTTCCAAAAGTCCATACCTTTCAAAACCTTCGAATCGGAACAAAGGGCCCAAAACGTAAAAAAA
>CAIGRF010387895.1:0-13072 GCA_903798235.1 Fraxinus ornus | reverse complement strand
CCGAATTTAGTTTAGAGGGTGTGGTGGAAATTGAAATTAGATTTATGTTTTTGCCATGTTCCAACGAATATATATTTCTATAAAAAAAAAATTTATTACATTGAATTAATTAATCATTTTTCTATATTTCCTTAATTAATAAATTTTTTAAATATTACATCTTTATTAATAAATATTTAATACTTAACCAAAAAAATTATATATAAACTAAGCAAACGTGCATTGCACGTTGCTTAAACCTAGTATTAATAAAAATAATCAATGAATATGTAGAAGTTTGTTATTAATCAATGGTAATGAATTAGGACTTTTGGCACATTTATTTTGTGGGCGACTAGTGGCATCTCCGGTTTCCATTTTAAAAGTAAATCTCTGAGGATTTCAAGTAAGTAAACCTCTCATTGCGTACGTTATATCGCTAAATATATTAATGTTTTATTATGTGAACTTTATATTCGATTATTGCGTTTTATGTCATTAATGCTTCTCGACATATTCATTCACACGTATGTCATGAGATTAAATGTATAAATATATTATCTTATTTGCTCTTGTGTATTTTATCATTATGTTTTATGTCATTAATGTTTCTCATTACACATCTATGCATGTCAATGTATCCATAAGCATGCATGAAGTTTCAAGGAATAATAGTTTTCAAATGTCAATGATTCAAAGAATATTTTTAAAAATATGTATCACGGATGTTTTGTTACGAGATTTATGTCTATGCCATAAAAGGCGTGAGTGAGAAATGAGGCATGGGGACTGACGCACTCAACTAATATTCAATATTCAATGACAATGTTAATATTAACCGCGTTTTTCATCTTTAGAAACTTCAAAAAGATGTTGAACTTGTTTTTGTAATTAAAGTTAATATTCAATTTAATTGTTCTATATTTTATTATGCACAAATTATTTTAAAATGTTAAGTCTTTGATATTTACTATGTCCAAGAAAAATTTAATCATTTTTCGCATTTTTGATTTTAAAAGAAAATTAAATGATAATATCTCAAAATCTAAATATTTAAATTTGGAGGTGTTACAATTTTAGTTGGCCTTTTCATTTTGAAACGATCTCTCTCTTTAATTTGGAGTACAAAAACCAAAAGGTTGTTGAAATTCTCAAGTACTCTCAACATAATGACTACAATAATATTATTTATAATGACATGTACAGTTGGTTTAATGCTAAACGTTCCTTTCTTAATAAATTATTAAGATAGTAGTTGTCGTTGATTTGTTTATTAAGATGGTGGTTGGTTTAATGCTTTTTTTTTTTTCCTTATCCAATTATTCTACTAAATCTTAGAAGGAAAAGAACACTAAGATGGTATTTGATTTGCTGGTTGTTATCACCATGGTTTGAACTTAATAAATTCATTTATATCATTTTTTTTTTCATTTAAATTTATCATCGACCATGAAAAAATCAAGAATCATGCTATTTATTGTAAAAACTATCGGTAGTTGTCCTACGGACATATACATGACATGTTGTTATTTGATATATGAGACAATAAAAATTATCAGATTAATACATCAAATAACAAAATGTCATGTGTATGTCACGTAAAACGACAATCGGTAATCTTCACTATTACTAAAAAATAACCAAAATATTTCCTAAATTTTTTTAGATATGTGAAAAGTTAATTATAGTAATCTCCATTTGGAAAACATTTTATCATGAAATCGAAGAGTAAATATAACACAGAATTGAAACAATTAATGGTTTACAATAATGATGAATATTAATTATTTACGACGATGACGCATTTATTGAGGAATTTGAAGGCAATTGACTTGAAAAGTCTCAAACAATTGGTAGTGGTAGTACCTATCACGATTCATTAGACGTCACATGGCCTAATTCTAATGAAGATAGACATCTCACCAAATAAAGTGAGAGTGACGTCTATATTTTGTCCTCAAAAACATAATTTTAATTTTGAATATAAGATTAAAATTAGTTTGAAACTAAAGGAGGCGCACTTTAAGGTAATAGCTGAAAATATTTGACCTATGAAAAATCTAAGGAAGAGTCAAAGTAATTACAACGTTTTATTTTGACCATGAAAAAATGGATGAGTTATTGATCATTATCACTTTCAATCTTATAGATTAATTACCCATTTGGCCACCATAATCATCAAAGTACACGACTCTAATTGCGTCTACGATAATTAATTAATATTTCTCTGTATCGAGGTGATATTTCTTATAAGCCGAGGGTGACTAATTGTGTTTCACGTTATCAATTTAAGGGACGTCATTGTAATTACTCTAGCCGTGTTTCACACTTTCAGAATAAGGGTTGATTTTATAACTGTTTTAAGGAATAATTCGTAATAAGTTGGCATTAAAGACTAATTCATTCTATTATGTTTTATTTTATTAATCTTTAATTTATGAACAATAACTTTTCATGGACCCCATCAAAGCGGACCACGTTTATTTTTCTACACAAACTGTTGAGACATTAAGCCGCCCATACATGCAACTAAAGTCGACCGCACATTTTGTATGTTCAAATTGAGTTGTGAGCGACCGGATTCATATCATGGGTTTCCCGCAAATTATTGCCCTCTCCGAATAACGAACCAAAACTAGAATACGAAATAAATAGTTTAAAAATTAAACTATCAAAGATTATTTTTCTTTTGATTTTCAGACAGTTCAATTTGCTCAAGTAAGATTTATCGCCATTTGCCACCTTACGATACGACCCACATATTAAATATTAAATATTAAATTGTTTGTTAGTTGACAGTAGGTATGCGATGCATTTTCAAATTTTATATGTTTTGCTGACTTTGAATGATACGAATGAATTCACAAATTTTAGGTAGGCTTTTGTTGTCGGATCCTGTTTATTTTTTTTGCAAATTCAACGTGTATCTATTGATTTTGCTATAGTTTTATATTCAATGGCGGGAACGAGAGTTTTCTATTTGGAGAAACGCTTTAGAACTGGAGATTTGGATTTACTGATTGTTTTCGAATAATTAAATTCATACATTTTATTGTCGGCTGGAGTATTTTGCATTTAAAGTGGGAAGTAACTATTCAATGTTTTTGGTACAGATTGTGATCATATCGAGAATTGAAAAAGTACGTGCAAACTTCCTGCAAATTCAAGTAAGAGGAACCCTGTGGATGTATTGAGAAGGTGAAATTATCAAATTATTGGCCATCAATTAACTAAGGGGAAAAATGACTGTGGAGAGGCTTGGGAAAATTGTGGTGGTGGGAATACAATTCGATGGCCATTCTAAAGAGTTAATGGATTGGGCTGTTATGAAAGTAGCTGATCCTGGAGATTGCGTGATTGCCATTCATGTTTGTAGGAGTTCTGGTACTGGCATGGGCATTTGTAAATTGCTTCTAATTCTAAATTACTTGTACCTATTGAGTTCTTACCTAATTTTTCATCTTACAGACTCCGTCCCGAGAGAGAAAACTTTGTTGGACGATTATTTGGAAGACTATAAAGGGATGTGTAACCAAAAACAGGTTGGTTTCTCTTGGTTTTTCTTTTTTAACGTTTGGTCACTTTCCAAGGGTAAAGCGAAAACTCTATCAACTTCTTATTTCCTTTTGTCAATTTTTTGGTGGGGTTGAGGCTGTTCAGGTTGCTCTCAGGGCGGAGGTCTTGAAAGGAAATTCTATCAGAAAAGTTCTGGTGAGAGAAGCAAAGAACCATTCTGCATCAGCTGTTATAGTGGGGATAACTAAGTTTAGTTCTCTCGGGTACGTAGAAAAAGGATAATGGTATTTGGCTATTTGCATTAGTTTGTATTCCTGTAATCTTTTTATTGGAGTCTTGAATGAAGGTTTTTTCAGGTGTTGGTCTTCAATCGCTAAATATTGTGCAAGGCGACTTCCTTCGACAACTGAAGTCATGGCAATTCACAATGGCAAGGTTGTGTTCAGTAGGAGTTCCAAAAACCAACCAGAAGGTTCGGACTCTGGTTCATATAAATGAGAAAATATTTCATTGACGATTCAATATATACTGAATTTGTCTTGATGATTCCAGGTCCTGGAAAAGATCCAAAGCTGAGTTTTTATTTAACTGGAAACCCCAATTTCAAAGATACTCAGTCTGAATTTGGTGAATCTGAGATATCAGAGATGGGAAGGCTCAGTTATGATGGGATTCTGACCTCCGAAGTTGAAGTTTTTAGCCCTGTTGGAAGACACAAAAAAGGTTCTCTTAGTTCGATTTCTCTTCCTTCAGAGGATTTTACGCAGCAGAGGCCAGGTTGGCCCCTGCTCCAAACAGCTAGTTCTATAACTCAACCAAGTCTTGAAGCAAGAAAAATGTCGGTTGTGAAATGGGTAATGAGCTTACCTAGTCGATCTTCGCTAGAAGTTTCTGAATTAAAGTCCATCCTGGGTAACACTGGGGATGTTTTGGGAGGAGAATACAGAAACTATACAGCCTATGATACAGTAGACAAAGTATCAAGTCTCAAAGGGCTGCCCCAAGAGTTGGAGCTGATACTCAAAACAAATCCACATACCTGCAAATGGTTCATCTATGATGTGCTTAGAATATCAGCTTCTCAATTCTCTGCAGGTTAGATTGTTTTAAGCAAAGCTTCTGTCTCTTACTTAATTTCATTTTTCGTTTCTCTTTCAGAAAGTTTAAACTTCCGTCCATTTAATTGTTGCAGCCAATCTTATTGGACAAGGTGGGTGTAACTCTGTATACAAGGGGATTCTTCCTGATGGCAAACCAGTGGCAATAAAAATTTTGAGGTCCACAAAGGAAGCATGGAAGGATTTTATGCTGGAAGTCGATATAATGACCACATTGAAGCACAAAAGAATCGCTCATCTGCTTGGGATTTGTGTAGAACATACTAATTTAATCTCTGTTTACGACTTTTTATTTAATGGAAATTTAGAAGAGAACTTGCATGGTAAGTTCAAGGAGGGTGGATCTTTTTCTCTTAATAATTCTCTAAACATTCACCACCTAATATGATTTCCAAAGCAGGTAAGAGAAAGGAAAAGTCTGTTTTGCAATGGGAAGTAAGATTCAAAATAGCTGTTGGGATTGCTGAAGCACTAAATTACCTACACAGTGAATGTCCAAGGCCTGTAATACATAGAGATGTCAAATCTTCGAACATTCTTCTCAGCGATGATTTTGAACCACAGGTAGTTGATCAGATTCATATCCCTAGTAATCACAAATCAACATTCAGACCTTTTGAAATAACAGTTTTGTCTCTTGAACAGTTATGTGATTTTGGATTGGCAATATGGGGGCCTACATCGGCCTCTTTCCTGAGTGACAGAGATGTAGTAGGAACCTTTGGCTATCTCGCTCCTGAGTATTTTATGTACGGGAAAGTCAGTGACAAGATTGATGTATATGCTTTCGGTGTAGTTCTACTAGAATTGCTATCCGGAAGAAAACCAATAGGTTTGGAGACTCCAAAAGGTCAAGAAAGCTTAGTTATGTGGGTAAGAATCTATTTGCAGAATAAAACATTCATTTTTCCTTTAGTTCTGTATGGAATCCATAAAATAACTTCTGTATCCAGGCAAAACCTAGACTAGAAGCTGGAGATCTAAAAAGCATATTGGATCCAAATTTGGAAGATGATATTAATGAGGATCAAATGCAAAGAATGGCTCTAGCGGCTACCCTCTGTCTAAAACAAGCAGCCCGTCTTCGTCCCAAAATGTCCCAGGTACGAAGTTCATTCTTCCAAATCTGACCTTTATGCCTTATGTTTGTGTTAGGTCACCCTTGTTTCCTATATTATGAATAGGAATCTGAGGGGCCGTATTTTCCGTAAACAAGAAACAGAGAACAAACATAGCTCTCACGTTGAGGGTGAACTACTTGAAATCTCCGTTTTCTATGTGCACATTTCTATTTTTTATTTCTTTCACTATTGCTTTCGGAATTGAGATTAGGGCTTATTTCTTGACAATTGTTGTTTAAGAGTGTTGCATTTTTATGTCTATATTTCAGATACTAGGTATACTATCCGGGGAAAAATGTATGAATGAAGAAGTAAAACCCCAATACGGTGATCACAATGATCCTGAAAACCTGGATGATAATGATGATGAAGTTTATCCATATTCAAGTGCAGAATCCCATTTAAGCCTTGCATTTCTTGATGTAAATGATAATTCTATATCATTCAGCAGTATGGAGCAAAGCAGCCCCCTTTCTGTCGAACAATATTTGAGGATAAGATGGAGCAGATCATCAAGTTTAGAGTAGTTTCTGTGAAGTGTGTAAATTGTAAAGTTGAGAAAATGGGTAGCCTGCACCCAATAATGAGGTGATGTGTGAAGGAATTTTTGTTCTAGTGTCTTTGAAGAATGACACGGACATAAGCTAATAATAATGCGCGATCACGATTTGATGATACACTTAAAAATATTGAAAGGAATCAAAAATTGAAGAAAAATAAAATTGGAGGGTCTTCAATATTCTTCAATTGTATTAATCAACAAGCCATTATGGACGTGCCATAATTTTCATTTTATGAGAGGTTTTCTATTTGGGAATCAATATTTGAGGACTTCGGTGAGAAGGTTTTTCATTTTGAGGGGGGTTTTCTTCATATGGATTGAAAGCGTAAAATTATAAATAATTACTTATTTGATGACAGAGAGAAAAAAAATGTAATAATTTTTATATTTTAAAAAATTAAATTTTCAGAAAACAAGAAACTCGAGAAAATTTAAAAAAGGATTTTTCAGGCCACAAAATCAAATACAAAGCCCAGTCCAATTTTCCCGTATTACTACATTTGGCGAAGGTTATAATGGTTTATTGAAAGATCGACAATTTTCATCACTTGTTATTCAATTTCAAAATGATCCACAACTTATAAGCTCTACTTCCAAACAAGGACTTATTATTGATTATGGATATGCAGTTGGACATACTACAATCAACAGTTGGGCGGAGCTTGAGTTGAATATTTTTGGCCCAATTAGAACAGAATAAACTTGGACAGCCCACAAGTCTAGAAAATAGACAGACCTTTATTGTGCTCTTTAATTAAATGAATATATTATTCGTAGTATTAAAAAAAAAAAGCTACTTATTAAGCTAATTGCAACAGAATCTAGCTGTCAAATATATAAGGTTTACTTAATGTAAATTTCACGTTTTGATTCTGTAACTGATAATATGCTAAGGCATTAATGTAAATATCATCAAACTTAAGTTCTGGAAATAAACAAAAAGAAGTTAATTCTATGTCTGTAAGTACACAGAATCAAAAATAAAAGAGAGTATCTCCATAAAAAGGAAAACTTTTAAGTAAAATTGACCGATGAAAATATTTATTAATTTAAAATATCCACGCACTACTCCTAATTTGATTTAGATAATAAAAATATTAAAATATCCACGCATTAGATTTTGATAGAATATTAATTGAAAATTTGTGAATTCTATGATATGTATGATTAAAATTAATTGTTGATTTTAATTTTAAATTTTTTTAATTGAATCAAACATGACTGCAACATTAGTATTCTTACTCATAGGGGCGGATCCACATGACCCCACAATTTTTATTTTTTTTACCTAAATATTTTTGAATTCTCATTTCTGACGTACAAGAAAAAGGGTCTCGATCCGCCCCTGCTTACTCATATATACATCTTTAAAAAATTATTACTTATACCACAAAATAATAATAATAATNATTGTGCTCTTTAATTAAATGAATATATTATTCGTAGTATTAAAAAAAAAAAGCTACTTATTAAGCTAATTGCAACAGAATCTAGCTGTCAAATAAATAAGGTTTACTTAATGTAAATTTCACGTTTTGATTCTGTAACTGATAATATGCTAAGGCATTAATGTAAATATCATCAAACTTAAGTTCTGGAAATAAACAAAAAGAAGTTAATTCTATGTTTTCTGTTAGTACACAGAATCAAAAATAAAAGAGAGTATCTCCATAAAAAGGAAAACTTTTAAGTAAAATTGACCGATAAAAATATTTATTAATTTAAAATATCCACGCACTACTACTAATTTGATTTAGATAATAAAAATATTAAAATATCAACGCATTAGATTTTGATAGAATATTAATTGAAAATTTGTGAATTCTATGATATGTATGATTAAAATTAATTGTTGATTTTAATTTTAAATTTTTTTAATTGAATCAAACATGATTGCAACATTAGTGTTCTTACTCATAGGGGCGGATCCACATGACCCCAAATTTTTTTTTTTTTTTTTTACTTAAACATTTTTGAATTCTCATTTCTGACGCACAAGAAAAATGGTCTCGATCCGCCCCTACTTACTCATATATACATCTTTAAAAAATTATTACTTATACCACAAAATAATAATAATAATAATGTATAATATGATTTTAAGTTTAGCACTTAATTTATCCTAAGAAGTAAGAACCCCGACCGAAACTACCTAGTCCGCAACATTATTCTCTCCAATAATTAATTATTGATTATTCTCTCAAATTTTCTCCTCTCTGTATCTGTGGGAATTTCTGGCTGAACCAATGGTTCATATGCTTCGCCACATGTCCATCCGCTATTAAAATATTGACATTGGAGTCTTTCTGCATTTTCGTCGATATCCCTCAAACTCTCTTCTGCGCCTCTTGATAGTTCTAGTTGTGAATAAAATTACTCTCCGGTATGCCAATTTCTTTTCAATTTACCGTTCGCTGTTTGTGTTTTCAATTTGTCACTGTGATCAAATTTAAACTTGGGTTTATCTTGATTATTCTTTAGTTTGGGTTTCTGTTTCTTGCGTATTTTTAATTTAATTTTAGGGTAAAATCTTTAGTTGGCTTTTAAGTTTGTAGGCTTCAATTTCACCTGAATTACGATTCTATTACATGGGTTATGCTTAAAGTTCAAATCTTTGGAATTTTTCATCGGGTTTTTTAGGGTTTTACGGTAGTTCATAAAACCAAAAATTGAGGTTTCTGATTGGGTGTAGATAGTAAGTTTCATCTGGGGCATCATTAAAATCAAGTAATGTTCCTGTTTCTCTAATAGGTTGTGGCTGATTAACTTACATATCTTATCTGTTTTTGTTACTAGGTCTTATTTGAGTTATATCCAGCAAGGAATGGACACTTTTCATTGAGATAAGACTGCAAAATTTTATTTTAGGCATTATTGTGTGAACCTTTTGATTTAATTTGAACCAATTCCCCGTTGAAATGGACAACGGGGAGTTTGATTTCCCGAGCGATCAACTATTATCATGTTTGGATATGAGCAATGCTCAGGCGAGTTGTTCATTTGACATAGCCGAGTTTCTCAGTCGAACACAGGTCTGCAATGATGCTCTTGGTCGGACAGAGGCCTGCACTGATGTTCTTGGATAGTTTTGTAAATTTATCTTGGATCCTTTGTAGTGGGTGTATTTGCATCTTTAGCCCACAGAATATCATAGAATTATCTTCCCCGTTTCATATTTTTTTTTTTAGAGTTGGTTTTTTTAATTGATTTTTAGTTTTTAGGGATTTGAAACAGTGCTTAGTTGTACTTATATGTTCAAATCTATTATGAAATGAATGAGTAGAGTTCTTCCCTAATTTTATGCTCTCCTTTTCACATCAATTTTCTCTCGCGGCTTAATCTTTAGGGTTTTGATTCGTGCAGTGCTTTACACGCAAGGTTTGGGTTTTAATCATGGCTGGTGGTGCACGTTAATGACGAGGTGGGGAAGTCGGTGGAGTATGTGGCGTCATTTGCAATCCTAATGTTGATGGTGTGAATCAGAACCATTTTCTGTGCGCAAGGCACGTATTTTCTGTGCGTCGTCTTTTGGTGAACTCTATTGTTTCTACTTCAATACTATATATCTCTGACTTCGGCTTCAACGAACTCCCAAAAGCTCACGCATTGATCAATTAGCTGTAGTATTTATGAGTATGTTGTGGTGCTTGCAACACAGATGGTCCTGATAACTCCCACACACACACACACTTGTTACCATATCCACACCCAAGTTATGCCTGCCCCTAGTGAAATTCAATCCCCAAGTGATGATACTGCAGAGTCAGTAGAGAGAAAACCTAAAAGTCGCCCGGTAGGTAATCATGAAGCCGTACGTAAGTATCGCGAGAAGAAGAAGGCTCGTGCTGCATCATTGGAGGATGAAGTTGTTAGATTGAGAGCTTTGAATCAGCAGCTAATGAAGAGGCTTCAGGGTCAAGCTTTATTGGAGGCCGAGATTGCTAGGCTCAAGTGCTTGCTCGTGGACATTAGAGGAAGAATTGAAGGCGAAGTTGGATCTTTCCCTTACCAGAAACCTCCTAAGAGTGGTGATATCTATCAATTCCTTGCAAATGCTAGTCCTGGTACCTATCTGATGAATCCATGTAACACACAACACAATGATCAGCTTCATTGCCTTCACCCTGGATCAGAAGGTGCTGCATACAATGGTCAAAGCCTCAGTGACTGTGGATTTGACAATCTGCAATGTTTGGGGTATCAAAATTCTGGTCTTAAGGATCTTCCAGCTTGTGAGATTGGCAGTGGTAATGGTGTGTCTACTGGCAATACATCCAATGGGAATAAGAGAAAAGGTGAATTTAATTGCTCTGATTATACTAGGTTTTTCAGCTTACTATATGAAGGATGCATGGCAATTAAACCTGCTGGTTGTAGGAAAAGATATAATTACTTTCTTAATGACTTGGCTAATTCTGGGGGCAGTGTGTTTTGCTTGTTGCATAACTTGTCAGGTGGCTCTCTAATTTCTTATGTTCTGACCTGTATTCCTGGCTTTCATTGTCTGCTATGCTCATTTTGTGTATGATCTTTTTAGCGAGATCTTTTTGTCTGATACTATAAGTGGATGAACCATGTATATTTTGATAGAATTTAATCTGTTCCAATAGGAAGAACCCCAATGAAATCAAATAATGGTTTTCAGTTTATTTGCTTGTTACTAATACCAATATTTTCTAGTGACTTGACATCATGCTGAATAGGCAATGTGATCGTCGTTGGTTACGTACAAATAGAAATCCGAACTTTTAGATTCTTCCAATATGTTCCTAATACTGTAATGACAGCAATTTATCCGCCTTTCTGTATGGCATCTGCTTTTATTGCATGACTTGTCCTGTCTTCCGTTGACAACCCCAACACCCTCTAAACAAATGAAATGAAAAACAGAAACAGGAAAGGGAAAAAACGAAGGAATAATTTTCCATTTTTTTAGCTTAATTGTTACACATTGTTTCCCAGAATAAAACTTTTAAAAACAATATCTTGTTACTTCTTACAGGTTGCAATGCATTATCATTAGAACCTTTTTTTTTTTTACCCCTTTGCACATTTATAACAATTAAGTTTTTAGATGGATGGTGTAGATCGCCATTATGTTATAGAAAACTGGACATGAGTTAGTTTTATTATACAATGGAGGTTAGATGTGCAAATACAATGTGGCAAAGTTTGCTTTCAGCTTGCTGCATGGGAAGTCTGATTCCTTTTTGGTTAATTTCACAAACGGTCACCGAGTTTACCTAAAAATTACAAAACGGTCACTAAAGTTTAAAACTTGCAAAAACGGTCTTAAGTTTCATGCGCTTTCACAAACGGTCATTGAATGACCCTTATGATTTTAATTCAAATTTAAACGACCAAAACACGTGGATATAAAAGATTGACCACCCCAAGTGCAAATTTCTTGCTATTAAGTGCCACATTTGGAGTAAATTAGATGGAAATTGTAAAAGTGATATTTTAATTCCCGTTCCGCCTATATACGTACAAGACCATAAATTTAGATATGAGATATAAATATTTTTCTATGTTTTGTGTGATCGTGCATAGATTTTCCAACTTTTGATGCACTTTTATTTATTTTAGTTCACATAAAAATATAGTGTATTCTTGTTTAAATGTAATGAACTTGCTTAGAAATTTGCACTTGAAGTGGTCAAACTTTTTTGTCCACCTGTTTTGGTTCTTTAAGTTTGAATTAAAATCATAACGATCCTTCAGTGACCGTTTGTGAAACAAATTAAAACTTCAGTGACCGTTTGTGAAAGTGCATGAAACTTCAGTGACCGTTTTTGCAAGTTTAAACTTCAGTGACCGTTTTGTAATTTTTAAGTAAATTCAGTGACCGTTTCTGAAATTAACCCGATTCCTTTTTCTTATGATGTTGTGCAAAGATTTTGACATAACTTTTGCTATGGACTAGAGCGATCACTATGTTGATGAGGTTGCAGGTAAGGACAAAGAACCAGGAATTGATTCTAGTTCTCTGGTTGCTCAGTAACCGATATTTGTACATGTTAAATGATGTTCACTTAAATGGATGTGCTATTGAATTTCATCATCAACATAATGAACCAAATACAATTGTCAGGATTTTGTTAACTGGAAACTTTAGTTTTTATGACTTTTGATCTTTGTTTCTTATGCAGCAACTGCTAGTTGAAGTACTATTCAGATGGAGGCATCTTAAGTTTGAGGATAAGCACTGTCAGTTTCTTTTGCTCCCCCTAGAACCTCTTACCCGTGAAGGTAAAAATAGCTAGTTGGGGTTCTAGTAATTTCAAGAATATTGGGGTTTTGTTTTCTTTTTTGATTATGATGGATTGTAAAACGGGAGAATGTAATGGAGCATAGCTAGAAGTACTTGTGAAGACTGAAGATGATACTGTGATTTCAGTATTCTGTGCAGCCCTGATAGATTTCTTCAGCGCCCTACAATAAAAGAAATGTTTGTTTTTTATCATTTATTGTAATTTGATTGTTCTTTGTTGAGATTTCTTGATAAATTCCCCTTGAAGAATGTGATCTTGATCTGAATTTGAAATTCAGGAATGGTGTGGTATCTTGAATGTTTAGCTACCATCAGACATGAGCCAGCTCCATGTTTACTATGATAAGACTTTTGAAGGTGAGATAATATTGCTGACACATGAATCTGGTTTACTTGCACCTTTATACCTCTCCAATGTAAATATTGATTTTTTACTCTCTCGAAGGGATAACGGCAGTTTGCTTCATGAATGTAATTCCTACCCGTTTTCTTCAGCTTTTTT
>CAIGRF010387867.1:21196-39366 GCA_903798235.1 Fraxinus ornus | reverse complement strand
TGGGTGAATTTGTGGTGGATATTGATTATTGTAGCAAACAGAGGTTGAAAAAATGATAGACAAACAAGGGCTTGAGTTCGCAAAATCTAATCAATCCCCAATTGGTTTACCTATTCCTTGTTGAACTAGTGGGTTCACTTTATTTCTTTCTCGATTTTCGCACAAGTTTTTATTTTATTTTATTTAAATCGTCCAGTTAAATTCAGTTTCCAAAACATTAATTTTATAGATGCAATGACAAATTATAAAGAATTTTCTGAAAAATAAAGTTTTATATTACAAACTTGGTGGTTTGAAGTTGAATTGGTAGACTTGAAAGTCTCTTTTTTACGAGAGTTATACAATAAATAATACAATTTTAAAAAGAAACAAATAAATTATTTACTAACAGTTTACTATTGTTGCAAAGAATTTAAATTCGTTATATAATTCTATAGAAATGATAATAAATTGAATAGATACAAGACTTCATTACTTGTTTTTCATAAAGTAACCGAGTTAAACAAAGCGAAGAGTATTGCATAACCTTTGAGTCGATAAATTGTGAAGAGAATGAGTACTAAAATTGAACACGACGACAAGTGAGGGCCACTCGAGAAGCCTCACCACACAACAACCGTCGAATCCCTTCCTCTGTGTAATAAATACACTATCAAATTAATTAATTGTTGCGAAATGGTACCAAAAACTTAAAAAAGTACCATGCATTTTTCAAGAAGTTGTGAACATCCCACGTATTGTAAACGTTCGAAAACTCGATTTTTTTTATTTTTTTTTTTATTTTTTTAGGGTTTAAATTAGATGAAATTATAAACATGTGGCTTCTTGTTTGCCAACGACAACGTGCGTATGTTTATTATCCATAGATAAGAGATATATAAGGGGACTTGAAACTGTCTGCTGCCATGATATATATGTCTTAAAGACACGTACCTATTTTCTTTTGTTATTTTGAGGTTGTATGAAATTTACAGTTGAAAGAGAGAGAGTTGAACAATGAATACCGAAATGTACTTTGAGGGACCGGCCAAGGTATTACTCAATGGGGGTATACTATAGCAACATGATTTCCATGAACCAATAGTTTTCGTGCTTCGTGTAGAGGTGGGCAAGGTTCTGCAACAATTTTATCAAGAAACAGTTTGAAACATCTATCGTGGTTCGTGTAGGTGTTGGGATGCTTTTTGGTTTGAATTAGTAAACTTTATTTCTTTAAATGGTGATAAGATTTTTTATTTTTTATTTTTTATTTTTTTTCCTGTAAACAAAGGCACTAGATTGGAGAACTAAAACTAGTATGGCACATATTTTTCAAGCAAATATGATTTTTTTTTGTGGAGAACGTGGGATTAAAACGTAAAAAAAAATGTAGTTCCTACAAAAAATTTAATTAAAAATGATTTCGAAAATAATAATTTTTAAAAAAATCTTTGACAAACAAGCCTTTAACTACGTTGAGTAAAACGGGGTGAAATCAACTCAGATTTTAATACCCCTCAAATTTCAATGAATTTTGAACCCATAAATATAAGTCAAAATTATTTATATCAAATAAAGAAATAGTAGGAAAATATCAAGTTTAGAATTTGGAATCCAACTTTTATTCTTGACAGATAAGAATAAAATATTAATAGGAGCTGCTTTTATATCCTTATATATCTATCACACTCTATATATATTCCTAATTAAAATTTTAATTTTTAAAAAAAATAATATTTTCATCCCCATCAAAATCCAATATTGTCTTTGTTAAATTCATTCATTTGCACTATACATCCACATCATTTTTATATATCTTTCTCTTCATAATTTTTTCATATATCCGTCCACACATTTTTATGTATCTATCTTAATATAATCCCTTCTTAATATATTCTTTATTAATTTTGATAATCCCAGTAGATTAACCACCTTTATTTTGAATTAAAGAAAATCAAGAAAAAAAATCCCAACAAAAAATAAAATTCTTATTTTGATAATACTAGCAGAAATGATGGCTATCAATGTTTTCAATTCAAGAAAATTAAGAAAAGAAAATATAATCTCAACAGAAAACTAAAAAAAAAATTGGAATGAAATTTCTTACTGATAGTGCTTGAATTCAAATGGCACATTATTAAATAATCCAAACTCAAATCAAGGACACAATCTGAATTTATCAAACCAACAATAAAAAGGTAATCCTTACTTTTTGAAAATTTTCTTCATATATTGCTATCTCTATATGTTTTCACTTTAATGGTGTATCTTTCATTTTTGTTATGACTTTAACTGAAGATGATATTTTATGAATACTAGGGTGCCATAAAACTGAAAAGGTGAATGACTACACCATACGATAGCTTTAATTGCAACAATGAAAGGAAAGATCGCGATATCGAGATAATCAATTTGTTGGTCTATAATAAATAGAGAGATGTGAACTTTACAACTTTATAGCCACCACTATTTGTCCTAAAACTTTCAGCGGATGCAACTACCCAAAAATCAGCACCCGACAACCGAAAAATCAGGGGCAAAACTATCCAAAAGTCTACCTCATTGCATGAAACATAGAAGTAACACTACCGCAGGTCCGAAATATAGCTAAGAATGAACCGTCTTTAGGGATAATCGCAAGAACAGTGGCCAAGCACCCTCATGCTCATGTAGCATTTACACACCGCTGTCTCTGGTTTTCCACACACCGCAAGCGCCGATCAGGGAGCTTCGCCTTGTCATTTAGAGTAAGAATGCGGTCTCCATTCACTCATCGACGCTTGGTTTGGCCAAAAAATTAACTTGTAGCCGTGGGTTGGAGGCTTTCAACAGTTTTTCACATAGCTTCAAAATTCTTCTCTTCTAGATGGTTTTTCCCATGCCAAAGACACCAATGTCTTGCTCTGATACAAAATGTTAAAAAATGTTAAAAAATATACACCACTAAATAATTTCACCGTGTGCAAAAACACATTTGAAGATCACAAAGGTTAGAGCTCAGTTTAATCTCACTACAATGTTACTTCAACACCAGCAAGCTCAATTTTTTCACGAGTCGACAAGTCGCTCGGCTTGATTGATACCACATTACCACTCCAGAACAGTAGACGGAAAGGCGCCAAAGCCGTACTAACCCTTATATATTAAACCGCAACCGCCATCTCTGCTACCCGCCGCTGCTATGGGGAAGCAGAAACAACAAGTGATTTCCCGCTTCTTTGCACCCAAACCCAAAACTTCGGCCGCCGTCACCACCCCTTCAAACACCGTCTCCTCTCCCTCTCCACCAACCCCTACGCCCAAAATCACCACCACTGTCACTTTCTCACCGGCAAAACGCCTCAGAAACACCCATCTCAGTTCCCCTCACAATAAACTCGCTAAACATACTCACCCCCAGAAGAACGGCTCTCCTACCCAACCCTCACCCCCACCACCCATTAGAACCCTTGAATTTTCACCCCGCATTGATGACACCGTTTTGCACCTACCCGACCCCACCCTTCACCAAAAGTTTCTCAATAAACTTCTAGAACCTACCCAAGATGCTTTAGAACCTTGGAAAGATAATAGTAATACCAATTTTTCGAACCCTAAATACACTCCACTTGAACAACAAGTAGTTGAACTTAAGGCCAAGTACCCTGATGTACTTTTGATGATCGAGGTTGGATATAGATATAGGTTTTTCGGAAAGGATGCTGAAAACGCTGCTAGAGTATTGGGTATCTATGCACATATGGATCATAACTTTTTGACTGCAAGCATTCCTACTTTTAGGTTACACGTTCATGCCAGAAGGCTTGTGAGTGAAGGGTACAAAGTTGGTGTTGTGAAACAAACTGAGACTGCGGCAATTAAGGCCCATGGGAGTAATAAGTTGGGACCATTTTGTCGTGGATTGTCAGCCTTGTACACAAAGGCTACATTGGAGGCTGCAGAGGATTTGGGAGGTGGGGAGGAGGGTTGCAGTTCATGTAATAATTATTTGGTCTGTGTTGTGGAGAAGGTGGTCGAGAATGTGGAGAGTGGGATTGACGTGAGGATTGGGATTGTTGGGGTTGAGATTTCAACTGGGGATGTTGTTTATGGGGAATTTGATGATAATTTTATGAGGGCTGGATTAGAGGCTATGATTCTAAATTTATCACCTGCTGAATTGCTTATGGGGAGGCAACTGTCTAAGCGAACTGAGAAGGTAATTTTACTTGGTACTTAGTTTGTCATTTGAAAATGAGGTAGAAAATGTAAATATGAAGATGGTCAGTTTCTTTTGTTGTGTTGGGAAACAACATTAAAGGTAGTAGATTCTTGATTGTTGTTTCTATTTGGAGAAAAACAGCATTGTATATTTGTTAACCAAGCTCGATTGTTCCTTGTAGTCGTACTGTTGATTGACGATAAAAGGCTATATGCAAAATAGAAGAAAAGGAGTTGAGCTTATGCTTTGGATATCACTGCAAGTGCATTTGTAAAGAAGCAGGCCAAGATTTAACCCTTTTTTTTTCCAACCTCAGTGAACTGGAGCTACTCCAGTTTAACCCCAGACTTACCTTACAAGTAAATATGTATATGCCGTTAGTTTATTCTAGCTGTCACCTAATTCGCACAGCAGTTGTAGAACGTGGATCTTCACGGTGGTCAGTTAAAACTAAGTAATTTCTCTTCTTATCCCCTGGGGCAACTGCCCCAGCTAAACTGGAGAATACTATTATTGATTGCTTGGTTAGATTGAGTTCTGACTCATGCTGGTATAATTTGCTCGAGATGGTGAAGACTTCCTGTTAATGTATCAATATGTAATTTAATGGTAAAATTCAAGACTTCACCTATGGCACGTGGAAGAAAATATTTCACTATTGACTATTCTAAGATGCTTGCTGCAATTACCAGTATTCTTATTTTCACTATGAAATGGGGAATATTATTTGTAGGCATATATATTCAAGTTTTTCGCTTCAGAACCTTTTTCTTCACATCAAACTGCATCTGGCTTAGGATTGCTCAAGTATTTGGGGGTTTCCAGAATTTTAAAGTTTCCTCTATGGAGGTTTCTATTTCTTCATTGAGGATTAATTAATTAAGTCAGTAACATCTACCAGGTTCACCATACACCCTTTATGGTGCCACATGCATTTGCCTACCTCAGTAGGGTTTGATATTGATAAGGTTAAGAAGCGATGCAGATTCTACTTCATTTAGGCTTTTAGAGGCATAATCGCCTTAACCTAATATTTTAATCCCTTTTCCTCCAAAAACATGCTTGAAGTGCCTTGTTCTATCGTTGTGAGTTTATATGGAAAAAAACTATTCTGTCCCTTTTGTGCTTTTGACAAATTATATGTGAGAAACAAGGCTTGTTATAGCTTTGTATTTTTGAATATTTATTCCATTTCTTTGTGATCTATATGTAAATGTTGGTACTCAATACATAATTAGAAAATGTGGTATATATAAACTTGCTAGATTTCTCTTCGAACCTAACATAAGAGTGATATCATGCTGCCGCTTAAATGATATTTCACATTGTCCCCGACCATTTTCTTTCTTACTATAATTTTATTCACATAGCTGCTATAGTGAAACTTTTTCTTCTTTTCTAGTTACTATTAGCATATGCTGGGCCTGCCAAAAATGTTAGAGTTGAGCATGCTTCACAAGATTGCTTCAGTGATGGTGGTGCCTTAGCAGAAGTAATGTCTCTATACGAGGACATGAATAAAAATAAGTCAGCAAATGGTTATCAAATGGAAACTACAGAGCAGAGCACACAAGCCAGTAATTGCTCGGCAATTGAGGTGTGAGTCGCTCTTCATATTTTCTTTTAGCAAACTAAATAACACTAAAATTGGAATCTTCTCTGTTTCAATCCCATCAAGAATCCCGTCGTGTGCCTAGATTGCTCATTAAATCTTGTTTTCTGTCTATAAAATGCCTAAAATAACTTCTTCCCTTTTCTTCTACATTTATTCTTTTGAAGCGGATTATGAACATGCCTGATTTGGCAATTCAAGCATTAGCCTTAACCATTTGTCACCTGAAACAATTTGGTTTTGAAAGAATTCTGTGTCTGGGAGCTTCATTCCGGTCTCTCTCAAGCAACGTGGAGATGACTCTTTCAGCCAATGCATTACAGCAATTAGAGGCGAGTGACATATTTAGTATCTGTTGAGCACATAATGTAAACTCATAAATGGATACTGAATGATAAGTTTATTTTACTTGTCTTTTGGCTCCTGCATGTAGGTTCTGAAGAGTAATTCTGATGGTTCAGAGTCAGGGGCCTTATTTCAGTGTATGAATAATACTCTGACCACATTTGGTTCAAGGCTTTTGAGACATTGGGTATGAATCCTTGTTGGTTGTGCTTTATGTAAACAATTTCATTCCCCTCTGCTATATTTTTCTATCTATTGACGTATTAACAGATGAATTTCGTTGTACAGGTAACTCATCCTCTGTGTGATAGAAATATGATATATGCCCGTTTAGATGCTGTTTCAGAAATTGTCGAGTCCATGGGATCTGGAGAAGCTTCTCAGGATTTCAACCTTTATGAGGAAGACTCTGACATCATTGTTGTGCAGCCTGATATTCATCATATTTTGTCTTCTGTTTTGATCACATTAGGACGGTCACCTGACATTCAGCGCGGGATTGCGAGAATCTTCCATCAAACTGCTACAGCTTCTGAGGTAATGAATGGTTGCATTGAGTTCAATGATGTCTCTCCATAGATGCAACAGGATTTTCTAATATAATAGCTTGCACACTCTTGTAAATAATCTAAGGAGCATGACAAGCACAGGAACCACTGAAGAAAATAAAGAAACGCTAAATAGAATTATTAGTTCATCTACTAAGATATTCCCGAAAAGGCAAAAACTACTTGTCAGCATCCTAACATCTGACTGTACCTAAATCTACATTTATGCATTTCTATGGTTGCTTGCCTTTGTTTCTACAAGTTCCAATGCAGACAGCAAGACACCTGTGTGCCAATATGCTCTATGCCTATAATATGAGATGAAAAAAGTACAAATATATTAATTTCTTTTATGAGGAAAAACAAAGATATTGTAGTTCTAAACTGAAATAAGTTGGAAGGATGGGAGGTATGACCTTTATTCTCTTTATAAAGCAAACATGTTACATTGAGCAACTTGAGTTTTACCTTTTTAATTTTTTTTTATGTTGTCTCATCTTGTTTTTCCCATTTTTTTTCTTGATTAAATACAATACTAATATTGAATTCTTTCTTAAATACATTTTGACTCTGGCTCTCACATTATATATCTTTATTTTCGGTACACTTTTTCACGTATTATTCCTTACACATTTACACTTATTAAGTTACTTAAATATTTATCTCCTATTTTCAAACTAAATTATGCTAAGCATTTTCTGTAAGACGGCAATTATTTTCTCTTTTTAATTTAGATATTGAAAATTGAATAAAAAGATAGTTTAAAATTGCATTTTAGATTTTTTTTAAGACCATATAAAGACATTCTGATAAATAATTAATAAAATGATAATTTCTTTTGGTGTTATTCAATTAAAAAAACTTGGATTTGTAGTGGTGTCTCATATATTAAACAGGTACATACGCTCTAAATTCGACAATGCATATCCTTTACACTATGTTTACCACACCATTTATTAGGCATCTACTAAAAAAAACTGTCTGCTGTTTCAATTCTTCCCCTCAAAATCTACAATTGCTGAAATTTTTGCATTTGAAAACTGTCTGGGGATAATTTTGTTAGGTGCACTGCCAATTCTTTCATCAATCGTGTACTTAGTGAAACTTTACGTAGAAAGAATATATAACTTATTCACAATTGTCCACATAAAAGGATTTTAGACACATGGATTAAATAATGCTCAGGTATATAAGATTCCTGGATCACTCGATTATTAGCTACCACAACTAGATGTAACTAGTTATGGTGTGGTGAAATTCATGTAGTCAACTATGGTGGTTATGAATATAATAGGTGCAGCAAAATCAGTTATAAAAAATGACAAATGAAGCTTAGCTGAATGGTAATGACTGGCACTGACTGCTGAGGACAATGAAGTCTTTGGTTGTAATCTCACTGTTTTATTGGTTATTTAATTATTTCTTGTTAGTTATTTGTCCACTATTCGTATAGTTCTTAAATGTCTGATCATGGTTATCTTCGTGTCCTTTGTCATGATCAGACCTTATTACATAATTGAGTAGACAATAATTTTTGTATTGCACTAATATTGTACCATGCGTGTAATTATGACTTCATCCATTTATTAGTTATTGCATACTTATAATTTGTATTTATATGGGTGCATTTCTAACTTCAGCTGTGAATCTAGTGACTCTGGATGTGAGGTCTGCACTTCGAAACTCTTATCATAAATGAGATTTACGCAAGTGGAGAATTTTTTATGTGATAGAAAGATTTGTAATATTGTAATTTATTTGACTAAAAAACTGTCAATCAGATCTTGGGGGAAATAATAAGAATTTACTTCAAAATACTGTAGTTTGTCATGGACCAGAACAAGACTCAGGTTATATAAATTGAATTGCAAAAGTTTTGGAACCAAAAGCTCAAATCTACCTGGATCCTTAGCCACTTTCATATGTAGTATAGATACATCTGCTGAATTTCTTCCTAAGCATGCTCCTATTATGCAACCTTTTATTGTTTCTTCTCCTCCCACCCTCCACCTTCCAAGCTGTTGCTTGAGTACTATCGGTGGATATGCATTTTCATTTTGCATCAGGAACTTGTCTTGTTTTTGAAAGTTATTGGTGCCTGGATCACTAAAGTGCACGATATGTTTGATGAGCTTTATATTCATTAAGCTTTGGTGTTCATCGACTTGGTTATAGCTCCCGATTTATTTTTGGCTCCTTTGCTAATATTTCCACTCAATAGTTTAATTTCATTGTAATGATAATAGGGGTCCTGCAATGAATATTTTGAGTAATACCCTGAATCCTTCAGGTGTCCATTATATATGTACCTGAAATTGTCTTTCACCATATCAGTTTGAATACCTTGGTACAAGTAACTGGAACTTTAAATCGCTAAGTTGTCAACATCTTGAATATCTTTGGCAATTTTGTTTGTTGTCAACTCAGTTCTTTGAAGGTATGTGATTAAACTTTCCCGTCTTATCAACGGACAGTTTATAGCTATTATTCAAGCCATCTTAGCTGCTGGAAAACGACTCCAGCGACTTCAGATAGAAGAAGAGGACAAAAACGTACGTACACACATGAGAACTGTGCGCTCTGTGTTGTTGAGAAAGCTGATATCAACAGCTTCATCTTCTAGTGTTATCCGTACTGCTGCAAAATTTTTGTCTTCTCTAAACAAAGAAGCTGCCGGTCAACGGGATCTTGAAAACCTATTTATCATTTCTGATGGAAAATTCCCAGAGGTTCAAATGAAGAGTTCGTCTGTTTCACCTAATTTTGCCTTATTTGGAACTCATCTTCAGTTATTATATCTAATTGTTCTTGATAATTTGCATATCTATAGGTTGCTGCAGCAAGGACCAAAGTCCAGTTGGCAAATGAGAAAGTAGATCAACTGATTGGTCTGTATCGCAAACAGTTGAGAATGAACAATATAGAGTTTGTGAATGTCTCTGGAGTTACACATTTGATAGAGGTAATTTAGTTAAAATTGAAATTCTGGTTGAAATTCTTTTTGTTAATCTTCAATTGATGCTTCGCATAATTTAACTTTTATTTAATATCTTTATCTTTTTTTGATCAGTAGTCTCTCAATACATTTGCATTGTCACTTGGTGTGCCTTTGAAATAGTGATAGTTAGTTTGGTATGTTCATCTGATGTTGCTAGCTTTATACCCCTAATAGATATTGCTGCTACCACTAGTGCAGTTGCCTTTAGATGTGAAGGTGCCATCAAACTGGATGAAGGTAAATAGTACCAAAAAATCAATACGCTACCATCCACCCGAAGTATCAAGTGCTTTAGATCAGTTGTTACTGGCAAATGAGGAACTATCTGTTGTCTGCCGATCTGCATGGGATAGTTTTCTAAAGACATTTATTGGACACTACTCTGAATTCCAAGCTACTGTTCAAGCATTAGCTGCCCTGGATTGCCTATATGCACTTGCCATGCTTTCGAGGGATAAGGTTTATAGGAGTCATTGTGGAATCCTTGTTCTTCATCTCACAACATCTGATGTGAATAATCCTTCCTACTTGATTTTTGCAGAATTATGTGCGCCCAGTTTTTGTGAGTGATGAAGAGCCTGTTCAGATACACATCACTTCTGGCCGTCATCCTGTACGTAATATAGATGATTGTTTGTTGCATATTGAATTGATTTTACAATGAACAGTCATCAATTTATGTTTTAAAAAGGTGCAAGAATATTTTCCTTAAAAAACTGGATAATATCATTTTGAGGTGTGATTTGTTTTAAACATAAACTTGATTTAATTTACATAAGCATGAAAATTTCTCTCTGTTTATACATCTCCCTCTCTTGTGCTCTGTGCATGTGTTGGGGATGGGGGTTGATGGGAGAAGTTTAAGCATTTTATGGTTTTGTATCATCTCACTGTTAGTGGGTCTTGTTTGAATAAATATCTCGTTGCTTTATCCAACACAATCCCGATATTAATTCATATACTGAAAATTCTCCAGGTCATGGAGAATACATTACAAGAAAATTTTGTACCAAACGATACAAATTTGCATGCGGAAGGACAGTATTGTCAGATTGTTACTGGACCAAACATGGGTGGAAAGAGTTGCTATATTCGCCAAGTTGCACTTATAGCAATCATGGCTCAGGTAATGTATTCATGGCTTGCTTAAATTTTGGAGCAGTAATTGCACCAATTTATCTTCAACTTCTTTTTCTAGCGTACACAATCTTTCGAAACACCGAACATAGACTTTACTAGGAAAGTGGTTGAGTCTACCAGACTTGTAACATGAGGCAAGTTTTGTCCGAGACTTATAATAAAAACTTGGTCTACAAAAAATAGACATTTGTACATTTATATATTTGATGTTTGTAATTTGTCGTTTGTCATTTATGTCTTTGGATACTTAGTTCAAATAAAATATTTGGAAACTTATCACTTGAATCAACTAATGGGGCTCCAAACATCTCACGGAGCAAAACATGTTATCACCATGGTGTCTATTTGTGTTTTCGAGGTTCCATTTAGTTCTACTGATCTGAGTTGATTTGACCTAGTTGCAATCAAGTTTTTAAACAGTGTTCTACTGATCCATGTGCATGCTAGCCTGTGGGTTTTGTGTATTCTTCCTCCCTTTCTCCAACACTTTTCTGCTTCCCCTGTACACTGTGATCACCACCATCATTGTTTCTCCCATCACTTGCGAATGACGAGTTAATTTTTCTGAAACTCTTTCGATACTTCTTCAATGTTATTTTTTCTATTTGCTGCAACTTTAACAATGTCCCATGGGAAACAGTGATCCTTTATGAATTATTGCGCATTAACAGGTGCAATTTAACTGAAAATCGTAGCATTATATGTCAAGCTGTCTCTAAGGTCCTGAGCAATTGATTGTCGCCAATTTTGTTTTTCAAGACCAATGATCACAGCAGATGCTTTTCTGCAAAATCCTTCACAATGTTTTGTGATGTTTAATATGCATTATGGCAAGCTTTCATGGTGGTTCATTTGTTAGTCTTAAGGTGATTTGGTGGTTGTGGGTAGTCGGTCCAGAGGGAAGTAAGGGGGTGGTCAGCAGAGGCCATTCCAACCCCATCCCCGAAATGCATGGAAACTTGTGCTGAAGAATGTTGGTAGTCTATTATGTTTCAATTAGCTATAGGAGAAGCGGCTTATTAAATGTTTCATGCCAATAAGAGATTAAAAGGGAGCTCATTATCTGCTTATAATTTAGTACGCTTATAAACTTGCACTTTCGAAAATGCCACTTGGTAGTTGGTGGGATAAAACAAGAGTGACTACTCCATCCCATATCAAATTTCTCCGTATTCAGTTCTCTCTCTATCTCATGTTCACGATTTTTATTAGTACTTCCAGATAGGATAAATTCATCAAGTTCAGAAATTGTGAGCTTTGACTTCTATAAATTCTTGTAAGTTATCAAAGTTCGTACACGTGCTTCAACCAGCAAATAAAGTTATAAGATTTAGCACCGAAAGGAAATGGTAAATTAATTACCATAATACTAGGGCCTGTTTGGTACGGCTTAAAATCCGATTAAATTTGAAANGGCCTGTTTGGTACGGCTTAAAATCCGATTAAATTTGAAAATATGGTCGTTATTGGGTCCCACCCGTCTAATAAAAGTCAACAATAATGGATATATTTTCAATTTTAATCTGATTTTAATCTCTACCAAACACCCTCCTAGTACAAACTTGCAGTTGCATGTACACAGGAAATAAGCATATCCAAAATTCTCGCCTTACCTTACCAATCCCCCAAGAACAGATACCTGGTTCTCCAACTTCACTGGTCATGAGTGTTGAGTACAAACACTTGAGTTGGATTGTCATGGTTTTGTCAGTTTATTTTCTGTCTAGCACTTTGAATGGTTGAAGTATTACGTCCGATTTAATTGTTTCTTTATTCCGAATAAAAGTATCACACTGGCTGAGCTTCATCATATTATGCTTCTGATTTATAGGTTGGTTCTTTTGTACCAGCATCATCTGCAAAACTGCATGTGATGGATGGGATTTACACTCGAATGGGAGCTTCTGATTGTATTCAACTGGGAAAGAGCACTTTCTTAGAAGAAATGAGCGAGGTGTCTCACATTCTTCATCACTGCACGTCCCGTTCGTTGGTTATAATTGATGAGCTCGGTCGAGGCACAAGTACACACGATGGGGTAGCAATTGCTTATGCGACATTGCATTATCTTCTAGAGCGTAAAAGATGCCCAGTCCTCTTTGTCACACATTACCCTAAAATAGTCGAAATCAAGAAGGAATTTCCAGGCTCGGTTGGAGCTTACCATGTTTCGTATCTGACATCACAGAGCAAGCCAGACGTTGACTTGATTTCTAGTCAGAAAGTGGACAGTATGGATTATGATGATGTCACCTATCTTTACAAACTCGTGCCTGGTGTTGCAGAGAGAAGTTTTGGATTTAAAGTTGCTCAGCTTGCACAGGTTAGCTTGCCCTCTCTTCTCAAAGAACTTATTTGTGCAAATAACTTCATAGCAGATGGGTTTAGTATACTTTGATAGTTAAATTTGGCATTGTTCATATGGATACAATTGCTTAACCAGCCAAAAATATTCTGATCTTGATAATTGATAAATAATGAATACTGTAAATTCTGTCTTTTCTATCTAATTAGATTCTGTGAAGTAATCTAGGACATCTTGGGTTCTTGCTTCTCTGTTCTGACTGTAAAGATTGGGTAAAAACCATTATTGGTACCTCCACTGTCAGCAGAATTTCAATTTAATCACCGACCATTTTTTTGTTCCAACTTTCCTTTCTATTTCAGTTACACCAAGAAGTCAGCTTCCATTTGCAAACTTAACCAATTGTCCAATGTGGCCAATGGAATATAGAGCATGGCAATCAGCCACATAGGACAATTCGATAATTTTACTGCTGGAAGTTGATTTGGTGATGTAAGTTAAAAAGAAAGGAGAGTCGAGTTGAGAGGCCAAGTTGAATAAAAAAGTTTTATCACTATAAGGAAACTTTGTTGTAAGTCGAGGGGTCAGCCAACAGCTTTTTTTATCCATAAAGATTCGCCTGGCTTTGTTTTTCATAATATACTCATGCTAATGGTTATTGCAGCTACCAACTTCTTGTATTAAACGAGCCATTTCTATGGCTGCAAGGTTCGAAGTAGAAGCATGCAACAAAGAGAAACACAGGTTTCTAATGAACTTCTCAAGGGAAACACTGCCCAATAATAAAGCTTGCGAGGTAGAAAAGGCTCTATCTACA
Source organism: Fraxinus ornus (assembly GCA_903798235.1). Taxonomy (NCBI): domain Eukaryota; kingdom Viridiplantae; phylum Streptophyta; class Magnoliopsida; order Lamiales; family Oleaceae; genus Fraxinus; species Fraxinus ornus. Next base: position 25,421 of record CAIGRF010387867.1, on the reverse strand, counting down.
TTTTCGGATAGCATGGAGGCCGATAGAGTTGAAAACTTAGAGAAACTTGAAAATGCTTACAAGGATTTATTCTCAAGACTAAATTTGGGCCTCCTTGAAGATGTTGGAGAGAGTTTTCACATTTTGAAGTACTCGCAAAAACTTGCCGTTGAATTGATGAAAACAGGTAAAAGAAGTATTTATCTAATCTATCTTTTACTCTATTCAAACGAACACTTAGATTGTTTTAGTGAAGTAAATTTCATCAAATTCCTGAGGTTAATAAAACAACCACGATTGGCACTATCTTCGATTAGCTGACGTTTCGCCAGGACCAAACCTTCTGAATTGGATGGTGGTATTTATTATTTTTAAACCATTCATGTTTTCATCTTATTATTTTTAACTTGGTCCGTTTTCCATTTCTAGATGAATTCAGGTTCTGAAAGAGAAGAGAAGTGGCAGACACTTATCGAAGATCAATCCCTTTGAATTTATGTCGTGTATCACACCTTTACTCGTATATATAATTTGTGTGCAAAGGAAATTGGTGGCATGTTATAGATTTCTGAGATGTGAGGTGTTCCAAATCTATATTCCAATTTACCTCAATTCATCCGTTAGCCTTGTTTTGCCTTCCATTTTCGATTTCTTCAGTTTTGGATGCAGAGGAATAAGGGTGAGATTTGACTATATACGGAGATACAGATGGATGAATTCGATATTTGGTGGTATTTGCAGATGGAAGATAATGAATGTAAGATATATGGCTATCGAGTTTGTGGCATGTTCATATGCTGATGTAAATTATTACCAGTTGCTAATGCTAGATCTAATTTGAACTCCTTGAAAGTTAAATCTTCTGAAGTACCTCGATAACTCAACTATATTGATCGGCTCTTAACCAACTGGTGTAATGTATATATATCTTGACAAACATCTCCATATGTTCCACCTATATGGCTGATCTTCACATTTTAGTTTATCAACAGTTTATTACAAATCAATATTCCTTGTTGGCTTGTTCCAAAAATTCTTGTGCCAGAGCTGAGAAGGGATTGGGCGAGCAGGAAGACGTGGCCGTTGCTGCAAGAACAAATTTTGTTAATAAATCTCTGAAGAAAATAAGAATCGTTCCAAATTTTTTTGTTTATTCTTTTAATAATCATTAAGGGGAAAACATAAGATAATCTGCTACTGTTGCAATATCGTGATCATCCTCGGGTTAGGAATAAACTCATCCAGATAGACGAATGGTAATGCGGATATTGGTGGAGATTATTTGATCAGTAGATGATGCACGTTGGGTTTGAACAAAAAAACCGTGGAACGGCAAATCGAATCAAACCGTCGGTTTGAAAAAGTTGGTTCGGATCCATGTGGATTCGCGATTTTTTCTCTCAAATCAAACCAAATTGTTACAAAAGGTTTGGCTTACGTTTTGATTTTTAAAAACTGCACAAAATCGAATCAAACCGTTTCAAAATGGTTCAATTTTTGTTTATGAAACTTGTTAACCTAAGAATTGATTAGAACCATGATTCCCTTTCGGTTGTTGAAGTAAGTAATTTTTTCATATACCTATGTTTGTGAAATAATGCTCATAATGCAATCTTTGTGATATTTTCTGTGTATTTTACCCAAAAAGTGAATAACTACTGCACCCTATGTGTCATTTGTGATATGGTAACTTGTGAAACAAATGTAAATATCTTCATGAGTCATGACCTTCCCATTATAAATTGGCACCACGATTTTTTTAACAATTTGCATTTGTTTCTCTTCTAGAAATTGTCGTTTTAGGTTTTTGTTGAGTATGGTGGTACGTGGAGTGGGAAGATATGCAATCTATAGTTGTGAAGAATGATTTGGATGGAGAAAACATGCAATCGATGGGTAAATTGCGATTTAAAATCAAATGAAATCGCAAATAATGGTTTGGTTTAATTTGAAAAATAAAATGGTTTGATTTGATTTGAAAAAAATTCCAAATCACGTAAAATAATTTGAGTTGAAAATATGAGGCAAACCTCCCAAATCAAACGCTAAATTGCATGTGTACAAGATATTGCTAATCTATCGCTTGATAAACCAGGACACACAAAAATCACGGAACTGTTTGGTGTTTTGCTTTTTCATTTTAATTGTTCTGCTAGTGTTTGATGCACATTTTTTTATGAGAGAATACATTTTTTTGTGATGTGATGATGAATATGTAATTGAAAAAGAAAGAAAAGTTATTTATGTGATGGAAAATATTATTTTATTGAAAAATGTGTGGTTAAAAATGAGTAGAATAATAAGAATGTGGCTCAGACTGAGGCTCTCTCAAGTTGGAAAAATGCTTAGATGATGGAATCAAGCTTCCTCTATTCTTGTCTACTCTGAGAGAATAAATTCTTCTACTGTAGAATCTCGACTAAGGCTTATTAAACTTGTTCTAGTTTCCATCTTTAAGTAGCCAGCTTAAACAGGGAAAATGAGATGAACCAGTTCTCCTGATGCAGTAAGAACAAAGAAGACAACCAATGACCACAAATTTCAGCAGGCTTAGTTTCATCTCAATTATGTCAACTTCTATTTGGTTCAGTGCATAGCTGACATGCTATGAACATTTCCCATCCAGCAACAAACTCATGGACAAACATCACATTTTTTTCACGGTAACTCAGAATCGAAGTAAACTTCGGCTGGTAAATTATACAAACGTTACAGAAAGGAAACCGCAACTTATCATAAAATACCTATTAAGTCGGTATATGTCCAACAACATATCATTTAGGAACCAAATGAATACTGATTTACATACAAAAGTAACAAGAAAAGAATACACTTCTAAACAGCACTAGATCCTGCACGGACTCTCAACATTTCACTTGTCTTGCTTCTCTCCATAGCAGCAACTAGACAGTTTAAACTTTCTTTAACCCCCAGCCTGCAGACAAATTTTAAATTCTAATATTTTCAGGCTTCACTCATCATGTGAAACATAAACAAAAGAGTCCAAGACATAACGGAATTCCAGATTGTTTTGAAAAGTATTTACATATCACAAGTATATGTCCATGTAATACAGTACTACTCAATCAGATTCAAGAGGTTTTTTTTTACTTACCCATTAATTGCCGAAACAGCTTGAAATATGTAAAGTCTCTCATCCAATTTTTTGGGGTCCAGATACCGAGAAAGTTCTTCTACGGATACAGCTTCTGCAAGATCCGGAAAAGAAATATGTAGTTTAAGTAGCAAAGCGAGGCATTTTACTTGAACATATATAAGCTGTTAGCTTAGAAATGCAAATATGTTGATAATTTTCAAGTTTCTTCCATTTTCCCCTTTGCAAAGTGGTCCCCAGAAACAGGAGGTGGATCCTTCGAGCTGAAGAGGAGCAACTATTGAATGATATGTGCTACGGACATGGACACTTGAGACGGATGTGCCGATGCATAATTTCTCAAGAAAGTAGAAGTGGATGCATGGGGGCATGTCTATAAAAACGTTAAATTTTTATGTTATATTTTCATTTTAATACTATTTTATTTCAAAAATGGAAATACTCTTTTCCAGTTTTGCTTTTAGATTTTTAGGTAAAACCTTTTGACTCTTGAGTGACTATTTGTTATACTTGGTACAGGTGATTCAGGGGCGGAGCCAGCCTGTTGGACTGGGGGGGCCCACGGGGGTTCGGAGGCAGTGCCCCCGATTTTTTTTTTTAGATACCTAAAGGAAAATTCTTATTTCGAAGGCAGTTATAGATTGATTGGAGTTACTCTACGTCATACATTCTTTGACATGTCAATGAAACTAGCACCACAAACCTACAAATATCGGCTTCTACTTTGATCCCATCATCACTGTTATTGTTAGGCGAAATACACATCTCGTCCCACCTCCTCAAACAAGAGCTACACGCCCCATCGGATCCACCATCAGATCCCAAAAGCTTGCAATCTTCACTTAAACTTTTCAATTTACTTCCTAACTTATTGACAACATCTGTCACTGAATAATCAGAGCATTCTCCATGTAATCCACTTGTTAGTCTCTCAATCCCACAACTAAAAACATCTTTCTCTTCACTTTTGAAACTATACAAGCAGTCATTTTGCTGTCTTATTCAAGAATATTAGTTCGGTTTGATTGGCTAGTCGTCCGGGATTAAGGAGGTTAGAGCCTTAGAGTTAGAGGTATAGATTGGGTTGGGCAGAATTTGAATTGTATTAATTAGTTTGGGCTTTATCTTTGG
>CAIGRF010387774.1:21765-41060 GCA_903798235.1 Fraxinus ornus | reverse complement strand
GGATGACCGGTCTGGTCGACCGCCAATTTTCAGATGACCAAATGACCGTATATATAGAAAAATCAGAAAAACCGATTGACCGTTCGATTGATCGGACGGTTGACCTCCGGAGTGGGCGGTCTGCTTTTTGATCTTTTGTTTTGCATTTTGACTTTTTGAAAAGTATGACCTTTTGATAAGCATTTTTCACTAACTTTTTAAGATGAAAAATTATTTAAAAATGTTTAAAAAGTTAGTTCTTGAAAATCGTTTTATCAAATCATCACTTTTTAATGCACCAACTCTTTAATAATAAAAGTCTTGAGCTTGTATCATTTGTAGCATGTACAGAGGTGTTAGTTACTTTTACATAATTTGCTAAGAGGGCAAGTATATGATCTCGTTCCAAAGTTCAGTTTGTGATAATAACTTTTGCTCTCTCGATGGCCATTGATCAATATTCTTTTATACTCTTTTGAAAGATGTAATCACTTGAATTTAACTTGTCAGTAAATAAGACCAACTTGTTTGTTATAATCAAAATCATAGGTCAACAAAGGTGTCCACCACATCCTGTAATCTCCTAAAGCCTAGACCACCCTCATCAGTAGGAAAACAAATTTCCTTCCAATTCCGCCAATGTAAACGTCGTGCCTTTTCTTTGGAATCATATAAGAATCGCGCAAAGATGCTCTCAAGTTTCTTCATGATAACTTTAGAGGGTTGCATGATCTGAAGAAAGTGTAATGATCTGAAGGTTTCAATATTCCCTGAAAAGATTCCTAAAATTAGGGATTTCAATTTTTGTAGAGAGAGAGAGAGAGAGAGAGAGCTTTTGAATTTCTGGAGATAGACATGGTCCCTAAAAAGTTCTATAAATTATAATATACGGAAAGAGAAAAATATAGTGGACATATTATCACCCTGTTTGATTCACATTATTCTTCAAAGAATGCAATTTAAACAGTGATTTGATGGAAAATATGTGGTTAAAAAATAAGGAAAAATTTTCAATTTGCATTTACTATTATTTTATTGAAAAATGTGTTGTTGAAAATAAGATAGAGAAATATATTTTTAGAAAAATGTGTAACAAACATGGTGTATATGTATATTATTAATTGGAATTATCACATGATTTATAAAAATATTTTGTAAGAATGTTATGAAACGTGATTCTTATAATATATTAGTTGTGTATTGTTTCCAAATTTGATTCATTTTAAAATCAATTACGCTACATTTACACTATAATTTATACTCTATCAAGTGACATGATCTGTACCACTAATTTTAAAAACACACCCCCACATCATTGTACATATTCTCTCTAATGTCAATAAGATGTACATTTAGCACCTCACTTGAAATTTCCCAAAAATGATTAAAGGCCCACTGAGACAAAAGCGGTACCGACTTTTCCCCATTACCCACTGCCCATCAGTCCCCACAGCACAAAAATATCAGGCCATTAAAAATATATATTTAAACTAAAATATAATGAAAACGGTGATTGTAGCTCTATGCTACCTACCCTGTACTAGAGAGTCTCAGATTTCAAACCCTCGAACCAAACCTGGATTTTTTCAAATATGACCCTCTGGCGAGGATAACGTACAAAAATGACTAGTTTTCCATTTTTAAAAACTTTTATATGTTAAACTTTAATTTATAGCTAAAAATTCAGTCCATTTTTGACCAACATTCTTTCAAAATATTATATTTTTCAAATTCATTTTCAATCACAATTCTTCAATAAAATAATATTTTTCACCACATCAATAGCTTTTCCTTACTTTTTGACAACATATTTCCTATTATATTATTATTTAAAATACATTCTTTCATCAATAATATCAATCAAACACACCCTCAAATGGTTGGCGTTCCAATTTTTAATTTTGAGTTTTGAAGAACAAAAAACCAATGGCCTGTTTGAATCCCATTTTTTGGTATATAATACATTTTAAAATAGTAGATTGACGAAAAATGTGTGGTTAAAAATAAATGATTTTTTTTTCAATTGCGCGTAATATTATTTTTTTGAAAAATTTATGATTGAAAAGAAAAGAGTTAAATGTATTTTGAAAAAAAAATTGGGGATCAAACAGAGGTTAAAAAAAAATTAATTTTAATTTTTTATAAATTATGCTATATCAATTTATCATTAAAAATTTGATTATTTAGGGTGTGTTTGTTTGATTTTATTTTCCATTAAAATATTATTTTTCATCAAAGTTTCTACTTTTGAAGTGTTTGATTAACTTTTTTTTTTCATGAATATATTTTCCAACAGTTTGTCATGCGATTATATATTTCTCGAAATTAAGGAAAACATTTTATTTAAGGAAGGGTTGATTTTTACTCTCTAGGCGATTCTCTTTTTCTCTCTCTCATCTACATCTCTTTCATCTATCCATCAATAAAAAATAGACAAATATAATATTTTTCAAGTTGAAAATTAAATTAATCAAACACATCTAATTAATAATTTTCATGCAAATAATAAATAGACAATTCAATTACTTATAACTTATTTTCTTTATATGCAAAATCCTTATTTGCAATCAATCACATCCTTGGGGAAATAGAATAATTCTATGTTAATATATTTTCTAACAATATATATTTTAAAGTCGGTGAATTTTACAGAAATCGACTGCAAAATAAAATACAAATAGATAATAAATTATCTCGACAAAATATGAAATAAAAAATAAAAATTAATGAATTGAGTTGAATTGTGAATTGCAAAATGTGTTGTGAATGATAAGATTGTATCAAACAATTCAATAATAAGTGTACTAAGATTACATGATTAGATATTGTTAACCAAAATAAGCACAACTGAAAATAAAACAATAAAATAAATCTAAATAATCATGTATGAACCATTGAACGGTTATTCCATAATTGTGTAGCAATTTGATCATTGATTTGTTGCATGCATGTTTGGATGGGCAGAATAAACAAGGTAAAATTGATATGTAAATGAACTATAATTTAACAAAAAAATTATCTTTTAGCTATCTTTCTCCTTTAATATTGAAGGAAGTAATAAGTGTATTTTACACATTTATTTATACTTAAAAACTTAAATTTTATATGCGAAGTATAATCTTCTAGTGTAAATATTATTATCGTACGTAAAATTTGGACTTGAAGGCATTTGAAATAAAAATGATGAATTCTTTTAGCTTGATTTGAGTTGAATTGGAGCAGTTAAAGGCTAGTAGATTGCACGGGAGTAATAAGAATCATCTAGGGAGCCACAGAAGGAAATTCACGAGTCTTGGGAGTGATTTAACTCAACTTATTGAAAGTTCAGGAACAAAATTGCATATTTTCGAAAGTTGTAGAGGACTATTTTTGAAAGATTATTGAGGCTTGGGGACTAACGTGGAAGCTTTTAGAAGTACGGGGATCAGTATTGAATAATAGGACAAAAAGGGTCAAATAATTTAGGAGTGTTCTGTTTGCTCTTTTCAATTTTATAATATAAAACTTCCCGAATTTGTTTGATTTTGTTTTCTTAAAATAGATTTTTGAAAGCAATACTAAATTTATAACATAAAACCCGACAAATATATTTTACGTTTTGAGCATTTTCAGCGAAAACCCAAAACATAAGAAATAAAAGGGTGTGATTGAGCCACGTTATTTTGGAAGAATGCATTTTAGAATAATAGATTGATGGAGAATGTGTGATTGAAAATAAGGATAAATTATTGATGTGATATAAAAAAATTATTTTATTGAAGAATGTGTGATTGAAAATTAGTAGAAAAATGAAAATGAAAATTTTAATGCGTACCAACAAGGGCAAAGTAATTCAATTCCGCCTTATTTAATTCTGGAGATGATGACAATTTATAGGAGACTCCCATTAAACTTGAAAACTCTCCACATGAAGCCCTATTTGATTCCCAAAATAGTAGTTTCAAATAGAATTTTTAGGAAACGTGTGGTTAAAAAGTAGAGAACATTTTGAGTTTACATATAGAATATTTTAGTGCAAATATATGATTGAAAATGATCTTGTAGCGAAAATTAAAATAAATTAAATGGTGTCAAGTAAGGACGTGGTTTTATTTGCAAATTGCGAACAATTCGGAACTTTATAGTTTATTTCAATTTGCTACATGCTTCGTGATTTCGCCTTAGCCCCCGTTTGGTATACATTAAAATTTTCATTCTCATTTTCAACAACACATTTTTCAATAAAATAATATTTTTTTATCACATCAATTTTCCTTCTTTTTCAATCACACATTCTCCATCAATCTACTATTTCAGAATACATTCTTCCAAAATAATGTGTCTTTGAACCAAAGAATGTATTCTGGAATAGTAGATTGATGGAGAATGCGTGATTGAAAAAGAAAGAAAAGTTATTGATGTGATGGAAAATATTATTTTATTGAAAAATGTGTGGTTGAAAATGAGTAGAATAATGAAAATGAAAATGAAAATTTTAATGTGTACCAGACGGGGGCTAAATTTTGATAAAAATTATTGACTTTTAGTTATATTTTTATTTACTTTTTTAGCTAAACAAATCAAAAGCTAAGTCTTAACTATATTACCTATGTTCTCACAATACAACTCCTAAATACTCGAGAGATCGAGAGAGATGTACCATGCTCGACCTTGCTTAAAAACTAGAAAATTTCACGTGTGTTTTTGCATCCGTTTGGATGTAATTTATAAATTGATTTATAAATTTAGCAAAATAATATATTAATTTTAATCACAAATCTATAACTACTCATTTATTATCTACACATCTTGTAGATCCACTTGTTTTTATAAATTAATTTATAAGGTTATGTTTGATTGCACACTTTTTCTAGGGAAGTAGGAAAGTCTTCTCCACTTTTCAAGTTTTTGTGTGTTTGATTTGACAAATTTTGCCAAGAAAATATTTTCTCCAACTTAACTCACGCGCCAGCTTTTCAAGGATTTGATGGAAATTGTTTTCTTGCAGTTAGGTGGGAATCCATTTTCCAGGTTTTTTATTTTTTATTTATTTNTGACAAAATGTTTTCCAGCTTTTTCAAGGTACAATCATTTGATGCACAAAAGTTTGATTTTGTTTTCCCACATATTTGGTGGGAAAACATTTTCCACCTTTTTTTTTATTTGTAATGGGAACAAATTCTAGATATAATGGTAAAAAAAATTCACTTTTATTGACAACTTCTATGCAAAACAAAGTCAAACGAATGATATTCGGTATGGTAATTTTTTTTTTACAATTGAAACAAATTTTAGACCCAATGTTTTATCACTTTAATGGACAAATTCCATAAAAAAAGAAGCCAAATGGACACCAAACTTTCAACATTTTCCATGAAAAATTATACCAATCAAACACAATTAATTACAATTCCCAATAAAATATTTTCTAAGCAATTCAATTACCTGGAATTCATTTTCTTTCCACCAATTTTCCACATTTGCAATCAAACGGACCCTAATTTTTGCGAAACTGATGAATCATGTTTGATGTAACTAAAAAAGTTGATAAAAGCTTAAATCAGAATTAACAATTAATTTTAGTCACATATATAACGAAACTCACAATTTTATCAATTTTTCATTCACATATTTCCTCTTCATTAAATTTTGATATATGTGGGCTTAGTTTAGTTTCTCACACAATTACTTGTTCGTGGAAAATGAAATAAAGTTAGGAGTCCTCTTCAGAATAAACTAGTAAATGGGCTAATTTTCATTTTATTCTCTCGACTTAACCCTTCTTGAATAAATTCTTCAAATCAGAATAAAAACCCAAATCTCTGTCTTCCGCTTTATAGACTCGTTCTTCAAACAGTTCTTCCATTTGAGTCGTCGGTTCTATATCCTTAATTCGCCGTCTGATCGTTCATTTTTTCTCGATTCTATTCTTCAGTTAAACTCCAAAAAATCGGAAAATTTTTTGCTTGGAAAGGGAAGTAATGGCTTCGAGTGCTGACGGCGGAGTAGCAGCGTGGCAGCCGCAGGAGGAGGGGCTAAGGGAGATCTGCGGTCTTCTAGAGCAGCAGATGGCTCCCACTTCCGACGATAAGTCTCTGATTTGGCAGAAGCTTCAACACTATACTCAGTTCCCCGATTTCAATAATTACCTCGTCTTTATTTTTGCCCGCGCCGAGGTTTGATTGGTTTACATACTTTATTAAACTTAATTTGGTTCAGTTTTGAGCCATTGAAATGGTTTGGCTGGTTCCAGTAGTATTTGATTGTTATTAGAGTTTGATTTTTGTTTATGATTTATGAGCATGTTAAATGCTCTGTATGGTATGCCGTGACGAAGTCAGCGATGTTCTCAAGAGATGAAAGAAAATAGAGAATTGTATTTGCACGTTTTCTTCGGGTTCAATGGGATTGTTTGAATTTAGGATAATGTAGGTTAAATCTAGTTACTTAAATATAAGTTTTTTATTTTGCTGCACATGAATGCAGCTAAATATCTAGTGCATGTTTGACAAACTAATGACAGTCCTTCTAAAATTAGGGTTGGCAATATGATTTTTTTCCTTTGCCACATCATCTACTTTTCCACAATATCCAAAAGATGTAGTGCATGTTTGACAAAGCTTAATTTATAATTGAAATCGGTCAAATATACTTTTTATCACATATTCTATGGATCATAAGACAACTAAGACGCTAAACTAAAATAATGAACCTTCAAATACCTATTTGAACTAATTTCTATTCATCCATTTGAATCTTTCCTAAAAAATATTGCAACCAATTGTATTTTTAAATTTAGACGATTGGTTATTCATAGGCTATTATGAGTTCAAGACAAGCTGCTATGGTGAAATTGGTAGACACACTGTTCTTAGGAAGCTCCCACAACTTATTACCCATTTTATATACACACATTCAAGGGGGACCCGTTGCTTAGATTTTAATTTAAGCACTTCCAAACAAGCACATAATGTAATCAAAGTTTTGCAACCACGTGAATCTAGATTATTCCAAGTTGTTCTATTACTACAATTGAACAAGAGCTTCTTTAGGTCTACACAAGATGTGGTACATCCATGCAATTCTCTTTTTCTTGATTTATCCTCAATTATATCATCTTTACTTCTTGGCACTTGGCATATATTATATATACTTATTTTATGCAAGCTAGTATGCTCACCTATTCATCTTAACATTCTTATTTGTGTTAATTTCATATTGGTACTTTTATATTTTACTGTCAAAATGCTTAATACCCCAATGGCCCAAAGTATAGTCGTTCTAATAACCACTCTTTAGAATTTGTCTTTTAGCCTTATAGGTGTCTTCTGCTGGTATTTCATACCACTCTATTATCCGTTTCAAATCCTTGTATCTAATGCATAATTGAATCTGAGCACCTAAAGAAATCTATTTTTAAGGACAATCCCTTATTAACAGTTTCTTATACGACTAAAATGACATTTTGTATATTCCTACTTCTATTTAATTTACGGCCTTTAGATTCCACAACCTTCATTTGAAGTGTCCCTCAAAAGATCTGACTACAAGTTATTCCCCTCTTGGTTTTATCAATTAAAGCTATTTCATATGTAAATAATATGCCTGAAGGACCATCTTTGGCATGCCTTGGAATCTTATTTATGAAATAAAAAAGGACTAAACAGAAAATGTTAAAGCAAGCCCATAGAAATAGGAAACTCTCTAATACTATTCCCAGTGGATATAACATGGTGACTACTTAATTGTATGTATCCTTAATAATGTTAGTATATAATAAAAGCTCCTTCTCTAGAGCCAACCTCATCACTTCTGTGGACAAACTATCCTAGGCATTTTCTTCATCAATGCAAAAACATGTGCAAAAATCTTGTTTCTTGCTTCTATACTTCTCTATCATTCTATCAATATTTGGATTAGTTAGATGACCTCAACAGTAGATCTCCATATGATGGAACCAAACAGGTTTTCTGAGACCTTTTTGAATAGCATCTCTTAACCTGTTTAATCAAGCTCTCCTATAGTGTAATAGTATGTTTTCAGGGGTTCAATAACTCTATATTTATATAATATTGAGCATCTCTTTTAATCTTAAATAGGAACTGTAACACTCCTTTATGGAAAAGCTTCAAATCTTTTCTTTTGCGTGCGAGTAGATAGGAATACTGACTGAATCACGTTGCAAATAATTTGTACCTCAAACATGTGTCTGTCAACAAATAATATAGTGGAATATTTTAAGTAAATGATTTGAGAGTGAACGTTATATGACAGGGAAAATCAGTGGAGGTTAGGCAAGCGGCTGGGTTGCTTCTGAAAAATAACCTTAGAAGTGCATTCGAAACCATGCCACCTGCAAACAAACTTTATATAAAATCAGAGTTGTTACCTTGTATGGGAGCCTCAGATAGGCAAATCAGGTCTACAGCTGGTACCATCATTAGTACTTTTGTTCAGATTGGTGGAGTTTCAGGATGGCCTGAATTGCTGCACGCACTTGTAAAGTGCTTAGATAGTAATGACCCCAGTCACATGGAAGGTGCTATGGATGCATTGTCTAAGGTATAAATATTTTGCCTCTCTGAATTATATGTAAATTGCAAATATTTTACATATTATTGTAGGTTATTTCACGCGACAACTTCTTTATGCATAATGTAGATTATCTGAACTATACGTCTGTTATTGCCTGTTGCCTCCTTTTGCTCGGCCACAAACCATTTTGTGAAGGCAGCTGGCTATTTTGGTGATATAATTACTAACAAATCTAGTCGAATCTGGATAACACTTTTAAAAATTTGATTTGACACAGATTTGTGAAGATGTACCACAACTACTAGATGCTGATATTTCTGGATTATCTGAGCGACCTATCAATGTTTTTCTTCCAAGATTTATCCAGGTTCTCACATTTTTTTCATTTTCCCCTTTCCTCTTTACCCAACCACTCCCACAAAATAGTTTGTATTTGTTGGTTGGGCTAATTAAATATTATAAGCTTTCTTTGGTCAATCTTCATCCGAATACCTTGTAACATTTTCTGTTGTTTATCTTCTTTATCTGCGAACAGCTTTTCCAATCACCGCAGGCTACACTAAGAAAGCTTTCCTTAGGTTCAGTGAACCATTTCATCATGCTCATGCCTACAGTAAGTACAACTCAGTTAGACTTTAAACCGTTCCATGTCTTCATTTAGGACTTATTTCAGTCTGACAGAGCTGAAATGTCATTTTTTATCAGGTATTATATATGTCCATGGATAAATATCTGCAAGGTTTGTTTCTTCTTGCTAATGATCCTTCTCCAGAGGTGCGGAAGTTGGTAAGGAATTTTTCCGTTCTCATTTATAAATCTGCAGTAGTCAAAATGCTTCATACTTTTGAATCAATGTTTAAGGATGTACCGAATAATTACATGTTCACTCTTGCTTCCCCTGTATCTGTTGTTATAAGTGTTGTTGTTTTCTTATTTAGGGTATAGTGCCAATAAATTGGCGGGTTGTTCTGGTTCTTCATTTTTGCTGAATTATTATTCACCTCTTCATGAGCGGTCTTTGTTTTACCTTGCAAGATTTTAGATAATTATTGCTGAATCTAGGCACATATTAATCATCCAATAAATGAGCGTGTTGCGAAGATTAGTAACTTGGACGACCACAATTTGTAATGCTGAAGTAGGATGACTGTGTCAACTTGTATTTATCTAGTGAAGAGGGACATGAAGCCATTGATGTTATTCAATACATGCCTCTGGGGAAAGGCATCCAAGTTTTTTTGAATGTTAAGTTTGTTAGTGACAAAGTATTGTTGAGTTCATGAATTTTGTATTAAGAGTTCATACTTTTACCATGACTTGCATTTTGGCTTTGTTCCCCGACTGATTTTTGACCTGCTAGTCTGATTTTGAGTGTACTGCTCACGAGCCTTAGTTTTGTACTCACCCGTTTCGTTTGCAGATTGACCTTAGTTTCTTCTGTCATAAATCTAGTCTTCCTTAGTTATCTATGATTCTATAATTTTTTGGACTTTTCCAATTCTAATTCAGCTGTATCTAACTAATTGATTGGGATGGCTTCATTTAGCTTTCTGCCGTTGTTTGAACAGGTGTGCTCAGCATTTGTTCAACTTATTGAAATTCGTTCTGCTGTCTTGGAGGTGGGCTTTTTCTTGTCAAAATCTGTATCAAATGTAGCATGTCAAGTAGTTTCAAATGTGACTAGTCCTCACGTTTTATATTATATTTAAAAATTAGCAAAACGCTGTTGACAATTCACAATTTTTTTCTTCACCAATATTCCTATTTTCCACCTACTGCTGTTCCGTTATGTAATTTCGATTTAATTATGCAGCCACATTTAAGGAATGTAATAGAATATATGTTGCTAGTTAACAAGGATTCTGACGATGAAGTAGCCCTAGAAGCTTGTGAATTCTGGTAACATTTTTTTTCTCTCTCTCTCTCTCTGCACTAGATGTCTAAATATCTTGGTAGCTGCCTTCCAAACTGGGTGGAAGTCTATGCTAATCTTTCACCTTTCCCATTTGAGCTAACTATTGGATTGCATAATATTATCGGTGTGAAAAGTGAAGTTGATTTACTTTCTAAAATTGAGAATGCTTCAAGTTCCAGAAATTATTTTAAGACGGCATCTTTGTGCCATGAATTGTATATCATGTGAGGTTCTCCTCAAATAGTAGTTAAGGTTGTTATTTTGTCTATTCTTAATTTTCATTGGACTATGGTGTCAATATTTTGACTGAATTCCCCTTCCTTAGGACATCATTGAATTATATAATTACAATAGATAATCTAAATATGGTAAAAGAAATCTATCTATATATGGTACAATTATAATGGTAATATAGACGTCATGCCACAATATTCGATAATTTTCATAATCTTATTCAATTTCATTGACACCCCCTTCAAATTGATGCGGGTAAAAAATCTATTTGCAATCATTAACTGGCGACGGTGACAATGCTTGTGTCCACGGAGAGGAGACTCAAGAACAACAAATAGTATAGAAACAATAAAGAAACACTCTAGAACTACTCCAAAGCCACTTTAGAGAGCTCACACTTCAAGAAAAATTTCCAAAGAAATTCACGAAGTGTGCTGACCACACATAGTGAGTTTTATTAGTCAGGAAAACTAAGTCGACCACATAATTTATGTTCCAACAGCCAATGCACCGGCCAAAAATCCAGCAGAAGCCAAGATGCTATAGTTGGAAGAAATCCCTCGAAACAGCCAAGAATCGATGATGTTGTACCAATAAATCAAAGTAAGGTTAGTTTTTCAACCAACACCTACTGCTATACTATTCTGCTTGGGAAAATTTGAAGAAAGCAAGGGAGGAAGAAGACTAGACAGCTCCTCCCGTCGTGAGAAAATCCAACCAAGAAAACGAGAGAAAATTCTAAGGAAGAGGCTCTGATACCATGTTAATATTTTGATTGAATCATTGGCTGAATTCCCTTCCCTTAGGACATCATTGAATTATATAGTTACAATATATAATCTAAATATGGTTAAAACAATCATTTATATATGGTACAATTATTATGGTAATATAGATGTCAAGCTGTAATCTTCGATGATCTCCATAATCGTTAATTCAATTTTGACAAAAGGAAAACAAAGAATAAACACTTTATAGTCTAATGCACTATTTTTTAGTTTTCATCGCTGAGGCATTCCTTTCTCTTTGCTCAAATAAGAATTTTGTAGGAAAGTTCTCTTGTTGGTGGGTTTAAAGATAATTACCCTGTCTCCATTTAGTTGAAGTATGAGGATATTTCTCAGAGTTGTTGACCGTTTGAAAATCCGCATGTTGACCGTTTGAAGCATGTGAGCGAGATCGTGCAAGTAATATAGTAGTATGCAGAGTGTCGAACCCAAGAGGACTACGTGTTTTATCGAGTTAAAGTTAATAATACTTTAATCAAATAGCAATAATGACTTATAATAAATCTATGTTTAACTTATCACATAATAGAAATTAAAGTAAAAGTTTATTAAATTTTTGAGATGCATTGCTAAGATGTAGAATCCTCATTGTTAATCCGTTTTTAGTACAATAATTAAAATAACTCTTTATCATGCAAGTTGGTCGAAATTCCAAATTTATTTAAAAACTTCTCTCGATAGCAATTAAATCTAATCCTATATGTGACCTTTTTATATCTCTATAATAGATACCAACATATAAGAAAGCATTAAACGAGTTAGAACGTCTAAAAAAAATCATGCAAAGCATAGATGTATATTTCTATCCTCTGTCGAATCTCACAATGTTTATTATTATGTGCTAACGATTCTATTACCTCTCTCGATGATAATAAAATCCACAAACAATTCAACTAATGGCCAAATAATTGAAAAACATGCTAAACCATAATAAACATCCAAACATTCAAACAAATTAACATTAAAATTTTAAAACAAGGGTTCATCTATATCTTAGCAATGTAAAAATCTAGCCTAGCATAATATTGAAATTAAATGTGCAAAAGTGGAAAATCACCGGAAATTGACGAAATGTGAACAAATTTGGAAGTAATTCTTTTTCTGCCTCTGTTTCTACGTGTGTGTGTGTGTATATATATATCTTCCCAAAGTTGTGTCTTTTGCTTCTCCCCTTTTCCTCAATTTCAATGCCAACAATTATATAATCCAGCATTTGCTTTTTTTCTTCTTTTTGCGTCTCTCTCCTCTTTTCTTCTATCTGCGTGTGTATATATGTATAAATACATATAACCTAACCACCAATGTTTTGGATCTAATCTTAAGTCCAAGTTGAGGCCAATTAAGTTTATACTTGCTTCCAAGTCCTCAATGCTTTCATGCAAGGCAAGTTAGTCCTTCTACTTTAGATTTTGCCATTTTTCGCCATCTTTTGCTTCCTTCCTTCAATTCCTTTCCTATTCAAAGAATTTCACCTATTAAATATAAAATACAACAATTTAGAATATGTTGTGTCAAAAGAACTATTAAATATCGTTATTTTAGTTCCCGAATAAGTGTAAAAAATTACACTTATCAGCTGTCGAGGATTAGGAAGGACCTTTTTGAAACTTATTTTAAGAATGTATTAGATGGTTTTGAATTATAACTTGTACTTATATTTGAGTTTATGCATAGACATAGACATGCATTGTTTCAAATTGTAAACACTTACATTGAGATGTGATACCATAGTTTTTGAATTTTTTCTCTTGATGAGGAAGATTCCCTAGAATGTGATTCTTAATCTTTTGTAGGCTTTTTATATTTCTTTCCATTGTTTCCTAGTTGATTGAACACTATTTTCCTGTCTTTATGTATTTGATTAATGAGGATAATGGAGTTGTGAATTTCGTGTGCTTGAATGATATGAGCCAGTTCTGATGGGGGAGCTGAGATTATTCACCTTTGTATAAGCAATGTGATTGTGTTGTCTCGGAATTAAAATTTCATTTTCCGAAACTCTTTTGGCTTTACTGAGTAAATTAAGCACTCAAAAGTTGAGCTTCTAGTTCCTAGGTTTCTGTAGCTATAATATAATCAAAAGATGGTGAACTTATCATTCTATGACAAATTGTCATATAACCTATTGAATCAATGTCTTAGTTGTACCAGTTAAAGCATAATTAGTTACCTTGCTTATGGACATAAGATATTTAGCTTGTGTTCCTCTAGTTATTGATGTATTGCTTTTGGTCCGTTCACTTAACTGAGACATTTATTATTTTTGGTTAATGCCATCTTTCTACTCTTAAATTTTGAGTTCTCTTGATTTTTATTTTCGCTATTTAGCAGCTCACTTGTTAATTGACAGGTCTGCTTATTGTGAAGCTGATTTGCCTCCTGAGAACTTGAGAGAGTTCTTGCCACGTCTTATTCCAGTACGATTTATGACGTGATCAGCTTTTCATTGTGAAAATTTTCTTCATATTTTAAGGTAAATTTACCCCTATTTGTGCAGGTATTGCTGTCGAACATGGCTTATGCTGATGATGATGAATCGCTTGTTGATGCTGAGGTTTATTACCAGTTTCTTTTTCTGAATTTACTTCTTTATTTAGCCTCTGTTTGGTAGAAATATTTTGAGAATAGATTTTGTGAAAAATGAGTTTTTTTTGGAGAATATTGTAGTTAAAAAGTAAGCAAAAATTATTGGTCCATGTGCAAAATTATTTTATTGGGAGAGTGTGGTTGAAAATGAGTTTGGAAAAAAATTGGTTTAGAAAATGGGGGCCCAACAGGGTGGATGACAATTTATGCTCTTTGATTTTTCATTGCAGGTGGATGGATCTCTTCCAGATAGGGATCAGGTTCAGTTGTTATTTTTTAATACACCTTTATAATATCTTTCTGATTTTAGTTTCCTTCAAAATATTTCTCATTAGCAATTATGTTGGGCAGGATCTGAAGCCTCGTTTTCATTCATCACGTTTTCATGGGTCAGAGGATGCAGAAGATGAGGTAACGTCTCTTATTTCTATGGATTAGGTTGGAATGGAGGGGTGGATTAACTTGATCTTGAAATTGCAATGACCTGTATCCCTTATTTCTTGGCCAACTTTCCTCCTTTTGTTGATCAGGATGATGACATTGTCAATATCTGGAATTTACGGAAGTGCAGTGCAGCTGCTCTGGATTTTCTATCTAACGTGTTTGGGGATGAGATTCTACCCACTATGATGCCAATTATACAGGTAGGTAGTTAATTTACATGTCAATTAATATAGAGGCGTAAGCAATTGTTTTTCTATTTTCCCTTCTCTATCCTGAATATTCCAATTTATAATACTTAGTTGAAGGTTAATTGATAACCACAGATCTTTTCTGTTTGAGTTTACCTAAAAAGCATGGCACAGACAAGCCGACGTGATATTTTGAACAAGTAGGACAGGGTCACATTGTTTAAACTATTTAAAACTGTACATGCATGTAGTCTTTGTTTTTATAATCAACAAATTTTTACCTTTGTTTTTTCTTTTTTGTTGAAATCTTTTAACTAAGTGTTGCTATTTGTCATATTGACGTAACTTTGAGTTAAAACAATATATTACTACTGTCAAAAATATAAAAAAACATTACTATAGCAGATTGTCCAAGGAGTGTCGAGCAGCACGTGTTAGACACAAATACGCCACCCTAGTAAGAGTGTCCGTGCTTCATAGGAGTCTGAGTCTGCATAGGTGTAATCCTGTGCATTTTTCTCCTGAGTGTATCAAACTGCAAATTCTGCTGCTTGTTTGAGAAATCTTATGCTTTACATGCATGAAGCTGTGGAACTTGAATTATACTTGTTCAGTGATTTGACATAAGTTCCTGTAGATTCAGCGATATCAGATAGGAACCGAACTTGTTTTGTTATGATTGACGTAAGTTCTCTGAAATTGATAAAAATTTGCATCACAAATGTCTTTGACAAACAAATAAAATAACACTTTTAAATTAAATCATAAGAGGGGTGTAAACTTGTTTTATATAGCAAAAATTGCAATTCCTTATTGCTCCATTGATATTGAAGATGGCTGGAAAATTTTCAAGTTATTTAGTGATGAATGAAAATATTTTATAGTGGATACCTATAACGCACACACTTTTTTTGGATGAAAATGACTCAAGAAAGTAATTCTTTTGTTGGTACGTCTATAGCAGACAGGTCATGATTCTCTGACTTCTGTACATGGGTTGTGTACTCCCTTGGTGGATCATTAGTCAACTACTGATTATCTATGGAAGCTAGTAAAAACAGAATGTAGAATCATACTTTGGAAAGACTGAATATCTTACTACTACAATTGATATGTTGTAACAAAAAATCCGAGCTTCGTTTGTTTTCATCAGGAATGAAACTTCGGGCATTTACCATTTTTCACAGGCCAATTTATCCACAACAGGCGATGCAACTTGGAAAGACAGGGAAGCTGCAGTTTTAGCTCTCGGTGCCATAGCTGAGGGTTGCATAAATGGTCTCTATCCTCATTTGCCTGAGGTAAATTTGTGATAGGATTGATTAGATAATTTTATGTTACTTTTATATTCAGATTAGCCAATGAAGTTGTCAAATGAGACTTTAAATGCCTTTGTATGCAATATAAATGTTTTAGATTTCGAGCCAGTTACACTTGTGTTGTCCGTGTTCTTGTTTTATTTTTGCTCATCAACTCTCATATTAGCATTCAGTTATGCATGTCCTCCTATATCTTTTGTGACCAAATGGCTTAAAATGGGCAGTCTCATGTCAATCATTTGTAAAAGGGGCATACTGCACACCTCTTCATCATGTACATTTGTTTTGGTTGGAGTGCTCTGTGTTGGGAAGATTTCAACTCTTGGACAAATAGCTCATTCATTGTTATGGTCACTCCTCTGTGAACAGAGTAAAGTCAAAAGTGTCAATTTTTTTTCTGAAACTATGGAATTTTAGAATGATAGTACTTGTTCTGAAGAGTAATGTTTTCAACTGTCAATAAGATGAAGTGAACTTATATTTCCAAAAAAGTCTGACTGGTCGACCACGACAATATGATTTGAATTATGGGATAGGGGTTTTGACCTGTATGGTATGTTTGAAGATCTGATGTTTATATATGAGATCCTGGATGATTCAACATATTTTAGGATAACAATTGGTTTGACGATTATCATCTTATACATATTATTGAGTCCCTTTTCTTCTTTTAATAAAATTCTCTGAACTTAGCCCTGTTTGGTGTAGCTTAAAAGGTTATAAAAATTAAACTCATATTCAACAATTAATTTTAACCGCGCATTCGCTATTGAGATAGATTTTTGTTACTGTGACGGCGCTGTCGTACTTCTTCATAGAAAATTTTTCAAGAGGGAAAGTATCCTAAATGAAATGTTAGATTCCTAGGACCACACATGGCGCGGAAGCGTTTATGAAATTCTTGTAATAAGAATTCTGAAATAAACTAATAAGAATATTGCAATAACTTGCTTTTTAGTTGATTAAATAATGATTGATGTTGAAAAAGTATAGTATAATGTATTTGTATTTATAGGCAAAACTATACCCTAATCATATTGATATAAGGAAATTAAATTCTTAAAAGGAAATAAATTAAAATCCTAATCTAAAAGAAATTAGAAATCCTATTCTAATCAATAAAGAAAAGAAATCATATTCTAAACAAAATATTAGAATAAAAAGATGAAATTTATTACAACTAGACATCTTATTATAAATATCCAATCTTAATCCTATTTACAATAGGATTGTCGTACATACATCTCTCCCACTTGAAAAAAACTCGTCGAGTTTTATTGAAGAAAAAATTCTTGATAATTTGTGTGTATTTGAACTTGACCGGGACTCGAGGAAATTCTCTAACCACATGTTGCCATGTTCTATACTTGTTGAAACAACCACCATTTATAGTAGTTAAAGTCTGCAAATTCTTGTTAGCTTGCTTCTCACGAGCTCGCGATTCCTTTCAAGACTCAACACAGTCAGCATCTGCGTGATGTGATGAAGGGTTTCATCGATCCTCTCGATTCGTTGTTCGAGTTTGTCGAGCTTCAATTCTTCGTCGACAGTTTGACTGCCACCAGTATCTTCGTCGGCCATCGGATGAAGGCAATTTCCTTGCTCTGATACCAATTTTGGTGTGGAAGCGTTTATAAAATTTTTGTAATAAGAATAATGTAATAAACTGAGAAGAATATTGGAATAACTTGCTTTGTTATTGATTGAATAATGATTGATGTTGAAAAAGTGTACAATGCTTTTGTATTTATAGGCAAAACTATGCCCTAATCCTATTAATATAAGGAAACTAAATTCTAAAAAGAAATAAACTAAAATCCTAATATAAAAAAAAATAGAAACCCTATTCTAATCAATAAAGAAAAGAAATCCTATTCTAAACAAAATATTAGAATAAAAAGATAAAATTTATTACAATTAGACATCTTATTATAAATATCTAATTTTAATCCTATTTATGATAGGATTTTTAGCTACACCGAGCAGGGGCTAAATAATAATTGCTTGGCCTTTTTCCATGTTAAGCTACCGTGAAAACACTGAGTGAAGTGTCTTGAAATTTTGATTTCAAGACTTGGCAATGTTATCTCCATCATAGGTTTTCTTGTCTTCGATGGTTCCCAACGACACCTAACCTTGAAATTTCTTTTCTTCATAATGATGTTTGGTTTATGCATTCACTATTTCAGTGGGAATTGCGTTCTATTCTTTTATTTGTCCATTTTTCTTATGTTCATGGATTTTATTATAATTATTATTATTTTTTTTCCAAATTTTCGATCTAGTTTATCTGGAGACTCATTTGCCATTTTCTGTTCTGCAGATCATTACATTTCTCATCCCACTTCTAGATGACAATTTTCCTCTGATTCGAAGCATCTCTTGTTGGACACTATCCCGGTTCAGCAAATACATTGTTCAGGTAAGATATCACAACTGCTTATTGCTTTTCAAATGAAACTTGAGGGTAACCTGTAAATTTTTCTTACAAAATGTATTAATAACGAGTTGTGTCCAGTAACTGCCACTGTTTTTCCAGAAACTGTTTACTGCATCTTGATATTTGAAAGTGTTATATTTGACTAACAAATTTAGCTTTACAAAAATAAGGCCAGACTCAGTAAATAGACATTATCCAGAATAAAGCCAAATATGTCTGTGGAAGCATTGATATGTGAAAGAGCAAAATGGGAGAGGATTTCACATGAATTTTGCTGACTCTCGCCTATGTGAGTTTTGTTGAATTAGATTCATTGCTGAATGAGTTGTTGGTAACAACACACATCATAAGACTCTTAGTTGATACAGATCCAGTTCTCATTTCAATTTATTGTTTCTTCTAAAAGGTCATTATAGAATTATATTAATTTATTTTGAATAAAATAAGCCGTAACCAGCACTTTCCCACTAAGTGGGATTGAATCTAGTTTCCTCAAGAATACACCATATTGGTGCTACTCCTTGGAGGATATCACTTCGAGAACGGTTTCAGGGCTTTGCAGATTATCAAGCACGGATCAGGTTCAATATGATTGAAAAGTGCAGTGTTTACTTTGGGCTTTCTACCTGTCAATATTAAATGTCACATGCTATCGTAAATCCAACTAGATAAGAAATGGTCAAAATGATGTGGTATTTTGTAATGGTCAAAAGTGTAAATTGTGAATCTGTTATTTTGCCACGGTGATTGGATATCACAATAAACTGTCAGATGATTATGCCTCTTACGGTGGTCTGGGAGACTACCAGTTGCAAAAGAGGCTTTAGTGCTTTAATGAAGTAAGATGACTCGTTTGTGGTTTCGTGATTTATTATTATTATTATTATT
>CAIGRF010387725.1:16783-30364 GCA_903798235.1 Fraxinus ornus | reverse complement strand
GTTCCAGTTCAATTTGGTGGCCCCAATCCCCAAATTCAGTCCCAAGCCTTGACAGGCATATCATTGCCAATGTCAATACCTAAAGCTTTACCTTTGGAAAATTCTGCAGTGCAGCAGCCAATGTTTGTTTCAGGTCGTCCGCCATACCCTATGCAGTCTCAAGGAATGATGCATCATGGACAGAGCTTGAACTTTTCATCTGTAATGGGTCCTCAGCTTTCTCATTTAGGTAACATGGGAATTAATATGGCCCAACAATTTCCTCTGCAGCAGGCAGGAAAATATGTTAGTCCTCGTAGAATTGTAAAGATTACTCATCCAGAGACTCATGAAGAATTGAGACTTGATGGATCACCTGTTCCGAGGTCAAATCCTAATGTGCCACCTCAAGCACATCCTATTCCATCATTTTTACCTAATCATCCAATGAACTATTATCCTAATTCTTATAATTCCAGTTCTGTCTTTTTTCCTGCTCCTAACTCTGTTCCTATGAACAGTACCCAAGCTCCTCAGCTACCAAGGTTCTATAATCAGGTTAAGGTCAGTGAGTTATTCCTGTGCTTATCTGACTTTCTTTTGATACAATCCATGCCTTTGACATGGCATTGCACAGGTTTGGGATGTTTAAATGTTGATTATGTAATAACCTAACCTTTTTGCCTCGTTAATTTTCGGCAGGTGACAGTGAAACCACCGGGCGCGTCTCACGGTGAGAAAGACCCATCGCCATCTGCAAGTTTGCCTTCTGTTGGAAAGGGAGAATATTTGAAACCTTCGACGCCACATGGAGAACATTCAGTTGGTCCACAGAAAGGAGTTGAGTCTTCATCGTCAATTTCTTTGCAGCAATCAAAGCCTGGTTTAGGAACATCATCTACAACAGTTCCCATGGCAAGTGAAGTACCTGCTGCAGTGTCAGGTCCTGTCGCTGTGGAGAGTGCATTGCTTAGTACTTCGTCTTCTGTTATGGGCACAATTGACGTTTCAGCATCATCATCAGCCAACTCTGCTGAAGAAGCTGAAAAGGAAGCAGTTGTTGGGCCTGTATCCGTTAAAGATAAACAGAAAAAAAGGGCCAACGGACACCAGCTGGATCAAGTATATTATTGCTTGTTTGTTAATCCAATTATATATAGATCCCTCAATGAGCGAGTTTACCATTATCTCTGTTAGCTTAATTTTGCATTATTTACAGGTTGGTAAGCAATCTTCCTCTGTTTCAAGTTTGCCTTCTCAATTGCGAAAACCTGAACCTGGGGAAGCTAAAGTCACTTCATTGGGAGCTAACCTGGTATTGGAAGCTGCAAAAGAGTCATCGTCGGTAACTACTGTGGCAGCCTCGGAGTCTGTGGAAGGCAATACAAGTGAGTCATCTGAAGTATTGGGCATAGAATCTACAATGAGCAGGCAATCAAGGCCTGAGAAAGTGGGGATAAAGGAACAAGGGGTGGTAAAAAATTCTGAGAGTTCCAAACCTGATAAGTGTAGTTTGGAGACATCTTTGAAGTCTCTTTCCTTGAAACATTCCGAAATCTTTGGGAATAATAAAGAGAGCTCTTCTCAGGAGGTAACATCCACCAGTTGCGGAGGTTGTTCGGTCAAAACTGCAGAGGAAAAGCTGGAAGAATCTTCGCGTTGTTGCTTTGATGATGCTAGAGTGGCAGATGATTTAGTTACACCTACTTTGGTACTGGATGGTGCAAATGCCGAGAGTTCTGTTTCAGTGACAGGTGTATCTGCTCATTATGATGGAACCTGTACTTTAGATGCTTCTTTTAGTGGGCCAGATAGCATAGATCCTAAAGAAACCACTGTTACAAACTCTGCCACATCAAGCCAAGAGTTTGCTCCCATTTTAATTCCATCTCCTTCTGCGGGTGTTCTGAAACTTGAAAATGAAGATACTGATAATAATAGTAGTGGCTTGCTTCCTTTGCCACCAGGTTTCCAGGTGAAAGCCTTGTCAGAGCCTGTGGCAAGAAGTGCTGTGACTAGAGCGACGAAGAAAAAAAAAGATTTATATCGAAAAGCTGAAGCTGCCGGTACAAGTTCTGATCTTTATATGGCATATAAGGGTCCTGAGGAAAAGAAAGAAAATGTAACTTCTGCAGAAAGTGCAGAAAACACTGTAAGTGAGGGTACGAAGCAGACATCGAACAATGTGACTCTGAATAATGTTATGTCAAATGTGAAACCTTCTCTGATTAAGGCAGAGCCAGATGATTGGGAAGATGCTGCGGACATCTCCACTCCGAAGTTAGATACTATAAAGAATAAAAATGAGATTAATGGTGCAGAAGACAATGTATTGACGACTAAAAAATATTCCCGCGATTTCCTCCTAAAGTTTGCAGCACAATGTACCAATCTTCCTGAGGGTTTTGAAGTCACTACTGACATAGACGATGCATTGCTGGTTTCAGGTGACAGTGTTTTATGTGAGTCATACCCTAGTCCTGGACGAAATATTGAAAGGTCAATTGGGGGATCTAGATCAGATCATCGTGGAAATGCCATGGGAGGTGATGACAAATGGAATAAATCACCAGGGCCTCTTATGTCAGTGCGAAGTGATCTGCAGATGGATTTTGGTTATTTAGGCAATGTGGGGTTTCGACCTGGACAAGGTGGTAATTATGGTGTTCTGAGGAATCCACGCCCGCAGGCACCTGGTCAATATGCTGGGGGCATCTTTCCTGGGCCTACTCAGTCCCCAGGTATGCAGGGAGGTGTGCAAAGAAATAACTCTGATTCTGAACGGTGGCTGCGTGGAACTGCTTTCCAGAAGGGTTTTGGTTTAATGCCTTCTCCTCAGACACCATTACAGGTGATGCACAAAGCTGAGAAGAAATATGAAGTAGGTAAAGTGACGGATGAGGAAGCAGCAAAGCAGAGGCAGTTGAAAGCTATCCTAAACAAGCTTACTCCCCAAAACTTTGAAAAACTATTTGAGCAAGTTAAGCGCGTCAGCATTGACAATGTTATTACGCTCTCTGGTGTGATCTCACAGATATTTGATAAAGCTCTCACGGAACCCACCTTCTGCGAGATGTATGCTAACTTCTGCTTTCACCTTGCTGCGGAGTTACCTGTTCTGAGCATTGAAAATGAAAGAATCACTTTCAAGAGATTACTCCTGAACAAGTGTCAGATAGAATTTGAGAGAGGAGAAAGAGAAGAAGAGGAAGCAAATAAAGCTGATGAGGAAGGCGAAGCTAAACAGTCAGAAGGGGAAAGAGAGGAGAAGAGACTCAGGGCACGAAGACGCATGTTGGGTAATATAAGATTAATTGGAGAACTATACAAGAAAAGAATGCTTACGGAGAGAATAATGCACGAGTGTATAAAGAAGTTGTTGGGTCAGTATCAGAGTCCTGATGAAGAAGATGTTGAAGCATTATGCAAATTGATGAGCACAATAGGTGAGATAATAGATCATTCCAAAGCAAAGGAGCACATGGATGCTTATTTTGACATTATGGCGCAGTTGTCAATTAACATGAAACTGTCTTCCAGGGTAAGATTCATGCTTAAAGATGCAATTGATCTGAGAAAGAATAAGTGGCAGCAGAGGAGGAAAGTTGAAGGCCCAAAAAGGATTGAGGAGGTGCATAGAGATGCCGCACTAGAACGGCAGACGCAAGCTAGCAGGCTTGCTCGTGCTCCGAGTATTGGAACATCTGTTAGAAGAGGTCCATCTATGGATTTTGCTCCCAGAGGTTCTAATATGTTTTCTCCGAGTTCCCAGATGGGTGGTTTCCGTGCTGTTCCCCAACAGATCCGTGGTTATGTTTCACAGGATGCACGGTTGGAGGAGAGACATTCCTTTGAGAACAGGACCATGCCTTTTCCTTTGCCTCAAAGACCCCTTGGAGATGATTCCATAACCCTTGGGCCCCAAGGTGGTCTTGCTAGGGGAATGGCTTTCAGAGGGCAGCCAACAGCACCTAGCATTCATTTGGCTGAGACGTCAAGTTCAGGAGATGCACCAAGAGTGGGATCTGGTCTAAATGGATTCAGTTCTATGCCTGAACGGACAACTTATGGTAATAGAGAAGATCTCATGCCAAAACACATGCCTGTCAGGTTTGCTAGTCAGACTATTTACGACCAATCACATCAACAAGAGCGGAATGTGACCTACGAGAATAGAGATATTAGAAATATAGATCGCAACTTTGATAGATCTCTTGCATCTTCACCTACACAGGGTGGGCCAATTAATTTGACTCAGGCGTTGCCGGAAAAGAGCTTGCATGAAAAGTCCATGGCTGCAGTTAAAGAATTCTACAGGTATTATTTTGTCTCATGCTAGACATTGCATAGTTGTCTTGTAATGTTTAGACTTTAGACTACATACATACAGATTAATAAGAAAGGAAGACTAATCAAAAAGGAAAATACATGCTTACATGATAATCACTCCTCCCTTTAACCTCTAGTAATAGTGAATGGAAGATGCCAAATTGTTCAATTTCTTGTTTTTCTCTCTCATACAATTTCGTTGGATCAAGTCAATAATGACCTCCTTTGTGGACTAATTTCTTCCTTTCATTGCTTCAGCATCTTCATGTTTGTGTCAAAGAAGTAATATAGAGGTTGGTTGTGGCCTTGTGGGGTCTATAGTTCTATAGTTGACCAAAAGATTCCTTTGGATGTATGCTTAATTCAGTTCAATGGACAAATTTAACCTTCATGTCCGAGAAATTATCTGACATTATGCTATATTTAATTGCAACTATATTGATAATATTGTTCACAATCAAAACTACTATAGTTTGGGTCACTTTGGGGAGTAGGGTTGTACAATCAAAACTCCCGAGTAATTGGCTATCTCATTCTAGGATTTTCTGCAATTTTTAAAGATGCAACATGAAATTTTGAAAAGCCTTCATATTTTGACATGTTCAATCGGTTGTATTATCATTTTGGTATTCTGAAGTTTTTAAACTTGTGGCCTTGTAATTATTACCATCAAAATGCATTTGGATTGGCCTATGGAAGAGAAAATATGGAAGTATATCATCAGCTTATCAAGCAATGTAAATTGAAGGATGATGTTGACCTCAAAATTCGGCTAAGCAAATAGCCAACAAATTTGACCACTTTTTGGTCCACCTAGGTGTCACTTGCACGCTGAAACACACCTTAGGGTGCAAAGGCTACTATCCCAGTAAAAGTTCGACTATCGTTTACACTTCGACGATCAAGTCAATTGTTGAAATGAGATAGAATAAGTGAAAAGAGATAGAATAATGTGGGGCTTAGGCTAGTGTATAAATCGTCATACCATGAGTGTAAATGGACTCGTCTATATATAGAGCAAGGGAAATGGGCTATTAAATCGAGCCAAAGTCCAAGAACAGGTTGTTTAGTTTACCTAATTTGATTGACATCATTGATGCCCAATCAGCTAACGGAACCCTCTGTCATGTGCATAGCACAAAATTTATCGTTTGTGGGTTAGATTTTGAAATATAAGTTGTCTACTAGGTGAGGGATTACGAATTGCCTCCAAATATGAGCTTTCCATAAATAGATGATTACATGCAAATAGTCTCCGAGATATGAGGACTTACAGATGGCCTCTGAAGTATAAGCCACTCTCTATAAGCAAGTACTTATGAATTGTCTCTGAAATAGAAGACAATATTAAATAAGGACTTACTAATTGCTTTATAAATATGCGGATGAGGATGAACCTATGAGATATCAGGAATCCCAAATAGCCTCTAAAAGTAAATCGATCTCGATAAGTGAGGGTTTGGCATCAGAAATATAGTCGACTTCAAATAGGTGAGTTACGAATTGCCTCGAATAGATGAGGCCTTATAGCTAGCATCAAAAGATGTAATGACGAGGGCTTACGAACGAACCACAAAGAGTCGAGGTTTTACAACTAGCCCCAGAATATAGCTATCACAACATGATGTCAATTTCGACTGCATATACTATGTAATATGGACTAAACGAACGTGAAAATAAATGTAATATCTTAATGCGCATATATAAACAATGAGACATCATACTTTTCCGAAATATAACATGTAGTGAGTTCATCGGGTTATATGTATCATTGTGGATAATATGTTTGCACAACTTAGAGTAACAATATTGCTGATGTGAAGCAACATGGTATTGATAATAAAATGATAATATAGATAATGTGCCATGCATGCTGACATTAATGAAAATAGCATTATATCATGCTAATAGTAATAATATAACACTAGTAGGATACTAGTATACAAGAGCCCACAAGTTTAATCCTATTATGTTAGGCATTGACTTGTAAATGTAGAAATATATTGCGTGTATAACAATAATCTGACAGGGAGAGGAATATCTCGAAACGAGGAATAGATAGAACAATAATCTCGCAAGGCAAGTAACAAATAGAACAATCATCTCACGAAGCGAGGAATAAATAGAACAATCATATTATGAAGGGAAGAATAAATAGTATAATTATTTCGTGAAGCGAGAAATAAGTAGAACAATCTTCTTATGAATCAAGACATCTCGTGAAACAAGCCGAAGTGTCTTTGATGGAGACTAAAAGGTTAGTAGATGACACTCTTTATAATAGGTGGGTGTCTCCCTTATGTCTGTAATATGGTGATGGCTAAAGATTAATGGATGTCACATCTCTATAATAGGTAGGTGGCTCCTTTGCGCTGAAGTATTATGATGAGGGTTATAGGTAATTAATGATACCCTCTCTATAATAGGTGGAGTGGCTTCCATGTGTTGATATGTCTTCAAATGCGGCAATAGGTTAAGGATAACACTCCCTCCAATAGATAAGTTGCTCCCTTATGTTGATATGTCTTCAAATGAGGCAATAGGTTTAGGTTGACACTCCAGTATGTGGGTGGCTCCTTATGCCAAAGTTAGTGAAAATATCATCTTGCGAGGAGAAAATCTTGTGAAGCAAGGAACATGTATCTCACAAGGAGAGGAATACACATCTCGCGAGGTGAGGAATATGAGTCTTGCGAGGCGAGAAACATCTCGGGGGAGTGAAATAAGCATTTCGCGAAGCGAGGAATAAACATCCAACGTAACAAGGAATGTGCATCTCGCATGGTAGGGAATATGCATCTCGCTAGACGAGCAATAAACATCACGTGTGATGGGAAATATATAATAAGAATTTCATGAGCTAGCCTCGAAGAGCCAGGACTTGTTCTCCTTCCATAAGAAGTTAATTACGAGCGAAACCTCGCCTTCAATCGTAAAATAATCACGAACCGACTTTGTGCAGAATCTTAATAAATAAATGAATAAAATGATTCGAGCGCGTATCGTAATTCCATCATGAGTAATTATATTTAATAATCACACCAACTTTGCATTTGGCAATCAGGAAGCAAGTTGAAAAAAATCGAATTCTCGACAAATTAATTGAAACTTCAATGACTTCTTTCCCCATATCATCATGCTTTTAGTTGTAGTCCTAGACTTGACTCCCAATATACAACAGTGAGTCTGCTCAATACTTCATAGGTGAGACAAAAGTAAAGTTGGTAGGGCAATTTTTAAATTGGCCATCTTTTACAGGTTCGGATTGAAACATATTCTTGCACTGGTTTGGATTGCTATGTTTCAAAATGATCCAATATTCACTTACCTTTAAGATTTTGATAGCAAAAAGCAATCATGTAGATGAAAATATGAGTTCTTGGTCGTTAAAATAAATAAGAGGCTAGGAACTTGAGCTAGTATCGGAAAGTGATTCGTTTGGACCGAAACATGGATAGCGATCTCCTAAACATGGAGGGTGATTCAACTTTGCCTTTTAGCAACCCCAAAAATACAACAGTGAACCCATGGACAAGAAAGTGAAGCTTCCGTATTATAGTTCCAAAATAATTCTCAATTTTGTTCTATGAAAATTGACATATTATGAAGTGGTATATTCCTCTCAAACTTCAGCTTAGACTTGGATAGTTACTAAATAAAAAACCATTAATTTCCGTTCACAATCAATAAAAGACGCTTTCATGCTATAGAAATCATAAGAATCATGCTCGATTAAGCTTTCGTAACATCGAAATAAACTGTGGCATGGAGTTTAAAGGAACAAGTTCGAGCTGTCATTCTTTGTTAACCATATCTAGGGTTGGACAAAATTTCGGAACTGAATTGGACCCGAACCAAACTGAGGAGTTCTTCTTAGGTTAAATACCCAAATGGGTACTAGAATTAAGAATCGACGGGTTTGTTTAGATTCTCGGTTCTGACAAATAACCGAATAATAATCGAATCTCCCTAATTTTTTTATTTTTTATTTTATATTGAATAAGTCAATTTATTTTAATTATTTCTAGATAAATTTGTCAATTAACTAATTAAGTAATTAATTGTAAGTGATCGAGGCTCCATAAATTTATATTATATGAAATTGACTTCTTGCTTTAAATTCCAATACCACACATATAAGTATCTATAAATTCTAGAGTAAAAAATAAGAACCCTCTACATTGTGTGAAGTAGGAATATATAATTTACGACAAATTCCAACATTTTTCTCTCTCTACAGCAGTTTACTTATGCATGTGTCTTCTCTCTTGATATACATGTATAAATATATCATCCTATGATCTAGTCTAACAAAGTGGGTGTGCAGTTAGAAAAACGTGTATGATGCCATAAATTCGATTAAATGTTATGTACATCTTTATCCCTTGAAACCAAAAAAGGAACTACTTTATCCCTATAGTGGCACACGGTCACTACTGACAAACTCATTATATCTTTCCCACACGTCTCTATCATAAAAATATATCTCAAATTAAAACCATTTCTCTTTATACCTACACCTACACATGTCTACCCTATACCAAATCACAACAACAAAAAAAATAATATAACAATTTTATTAAAATCTTTTCTCAATCCGAAGAATGCAGAACGTTGCAACCCATGGGAATTTTTAATTAATAATTAAACCTAATACATTAACATTTCAAGGTAAAGTCTTCCAACTTCAATAACTTGGGTTTCACTTATCCGAATTAATTTTTTTTCGAGTCTAAAATGCATGATTAATTACGAGCTAATGAGCCCAAAATCGATATATAAGACCCATTCAATCAAAAACTAATTATTTAACCCAAAATCTAAGAATTTAAAATATTTTTCGCCTTAGTCCTTTAATATAGCCATATAGCATATATAAAAATAATTTAATTCCATGAAATTATTGGGGCTTCACAATCTTCACTTTGTAAAATATTTTCGTCCTCAAAAATTTACCTTGGCTAATCGAAGAGTTCTGGATACTTGGTTTTGAGCTCCTATTCCTTCTCCCAAGTTGATTAGTCAGGATTATGATTTCGCCATTGAACATTGATCAAGGGAACCTCTCTATTTCTTAGTTGGTGCACTTTTCTATCCAAAATCATCATTGGAACTTCTTCATATGACAAGTCTTTTTGTACTTTGAATGACTGATAGTTCACCACATGATTAGGATCATGAATATATTTTATGAGCATCGAAACATGGAACAGTTATGCATTGCTGCGAGTTCAAGTGGTAAGGCAAGTCGGTAAGCAACGACACCAATCCTTTCAAGAATTTTGAAAGGTCCAATAAACCATGGTTTCAACTTTCCCTTTTGCCAAATCTCAATACACCATTTATTAGTGTTACTTTCAAAAAAACTCCCACTTCAAATTCCAAATCCTTTCTTCTACCATCGGCTTAACTTTTCTGTTAATCCTGTGTTATCTTTATTCTGGCTCTAATCTTGTCAACCGCCTTAACTGTTCATTCAATGATTTTAGGACCCAAAATTCATTCTCTCTGACCTCCTCCCAATGGATAAGGGATCTGCACTTCCTACCATAAAGAGCTTCATAGGGGGCTATGCCTATAGTGGCCTGAAGCTATTGTTGTAAGCAAATTCCACCAACGGTAGATGTGTCTCCCAACTATCGCCAAGATCTAAAACAAATGCCCGCAACATATCTTCAAGAGTTTGAATTGTTCTTTTTGATTGTCCATCCGTCTATGGATGATAAGCAGTACTAAACTTCAGTTTGTCCCCATGGCTGCCTGCAAGTTTTTCCAAAATTTTGATGTGAACCTCAAGTTTCTATCTGAAACAACAGTGATTGGAACTCCATGCAATCTAACCATCTCTTTGACATATAACTGTGCGAGTTGCTCCATATTGAAATTTACTTTGATTGGCAGAAAATGGGCCGACTTCGTCAAATGATCAACCACTACCCAAATAGCATTTTGATCTCTTACTAATCTCAGAAAGCCTACTACAAAGTCTATCGTTATGTGTTCTCATTTCTATTCTGGAATATCCAACAATTTCATTAGTCCTGATAGTCTTTGATGTTCTGTTTTGTCTTGTTGACATACAATACATTTCTCCACAAATAGATCAATTTCTCTCTTCATGTTTCTCTCCCAAAATGTATCTCAGAGATCTCGATACATTTTCGCATTGCTTGGATGTGTAGCATACGGGGCAGTGCTACACGCTCTTTCAATATCTCGTGCCTTATTTTCTCATCCTTAGGCACGCACAATCTTCCTTTAAAAGTCTGCGATTTATCTGCAGATACTTCAAATCATATATGTTTGTTTGCACCATCCTCAGCCTTAATCTTCTGCAAAAATGGATTCTTATCCTGTGCTTCCTTGATTTGATCCTGAAGAGTAGGTTGAATCATAAATGCTTTTATTCTCGCTGTAGTCCAAGTCGGCAGTGTGATGACTTCCAATTTCAGTTTCTCAAAGTCCTTTATCAAATGTTCCTGCACCGTGGGTAAAACTGCTAACTGCTATCCACTGCACACAATTGGATGACTTGATTCAATTTTGTAGTGTGTTTCTGGGGCATTTTTTGCTACACCATTGTGATAAAATTCCTACCACATGCAGCTATTGAAAAACTTATATTAGCTATAAAATTA
Organism: Fraxinus ornus; assembly: GCA_903798235.1. NCBI lineage: Eukaryota > Viridiplantae > Streptophyta > Magnoliopsida > Lamiales > Oleaceae > Fraxinus > Fraxinus ornus. The sequence continues at coordinate 19,418 of CAIGRF010387725.1, read as the reverse complement.
CATGGTACGGAAATATATTCTAAAATGCATTCTGTTTCACCGATAAAGTCAAACCAAGTCATTTAATTGTTGTCAAAGGGAGTACCTGTACCATCCAGCTTTGATCAAGTCATTTCCTTTTTGGGTTGTCCTGAAGTAATACTCACTTTCTTAAAATCGACAATTTCCTTTTTGGAGTAATCTTCCTTGAAATACATGATCTGACTCGCTAAGATTTCTGGCCCCATTTTCATGTCAAAAAAACCAAAAGTTACACTAAATAGTCACTTTTATCAACTTCACTGGAAGCTCTGTGCCAATTGAAATAGGGAAATTAAATTTTGTGGATAGAGGAAATATTGGCTTAGAAGTTAGAACTGCTAAAGTGGGATTTGTGCCTGTATTGTCATTAAGACTTAAGAGTAAATGCAAATCTTTGCAAGGCCATTTAGGTATTGCTTTAAACTGCTAAATTTGGAATTATGCCCTTATTGTGGTTAACAGTAAATAAAAAATCCTTGTAAGGCTATTTAGTGTTTTTGGTGCTCTCACTCTTTCTGTCATGGAAATGTGAGATTTGGTCTTCTTACCGTTCTGCTATCCACCTTTTGGTAATATCCTTCTTGTGTCCTCTTGGAATGGATGCCTTCTATTTCTGAAGGTGGATTGATTGGCCTGACATTTCTATGCTCACATATGTGTCGCAGTTTTGCCTATATATGGGTGTCAAGACTGCAGCAGACTTCTGATTTTAACTGTGTAGTTATGGTCAAATGTTGTGAGTTTGATTGCCTTTTCCTGAGATGTGTAGTGGAAAAATACTATTGAAATGTGGGAGCCTGGAAGGAGTGGTGAAATACAAAATTCGGTGTCTGGAATGGAGTGTTTCTCGTGTGAATCATCAGATTATAAAAGTGAAATGAAGTGTTATGTGCATATAGTTGTTGAAATCAACTACCTAATAAATAGAATCTGTTTTATTTATTTATTTTCTTTTCCATGTTTTATCATGGTTTTAGTTGCCTTGCACTTTTAAACTTATATTGGGTAACTGTTTGCCATTCAGAACATTTGTGGGGAGATTTTAGTTTGGACTTCTTTCTCGTATGTGGCTCGACTGACCTGGTTGTATACTCATGATTAACTTTTTGGTGGCTACTTTGGGTTACTCTATGTATTTATCAACTTCACTATTTTCCCCAGTTTAGGGAGGGAGGCTTTTTTTTTTTAATGTATTTGGCTCTATGTGGCTTGTGGACTTGGTTGAAATACTCGTTTTCATGGTTGCTAACTTTTTGGGGGTATTTTGTGTTATTTATTAACTTCATCATTTTTCCCTGTTTGGGGAGGTTTTCCTTTGGTTTTGGCTTTATTTGAGATTTTGACAAAGGTTCTGGTAGTTCTGGATATCGGAGAATTTAGCTCAAGAAACTAATTGATAACATAAGAATAAAAATGGAATTCTTGTCAATATGGAACTAGGCTAACAAATTTTGTACTTTTTTTTCACACTTTATGGTCTATTAAAATATTTGACACATTTTGTGTCTTTGAGGGGGCCAAGATTATACTTTTCGCTCTTTCCAATGTTTTGGCCCCAGTGATTCCATTTTTCCTTGTATAGCTCACAGGTCAATATTTTAGGCAATTTAGATAGGTCTTGATTTTCAATTTCTACTGCTTGATTATACTTTATTTCCCTACTAATGATATTTTGGGTCTATTACACTGAAAATAATATATTGCTTTTTTCTCTTCATTACTTTTGGCTTCGTTGTGGCTTGCCACAGAACTGAATTAGGTGAAGGGAAGGATGATGAAAATTCTATCTGATACTTGTTTATTTTGATTGATTTAGTTATTTTGATATGGTTAACGTAGATCATACCATTCCCTTGTTTTTCAGAGTTTCTTTTTATCATGAACTATTATTTATTCGGTGTTGATATTTATATTGAATATTTATGTTTTCAGCGCAAATGATGTGAACGAGGTTGCTTTGTGTATCAAGGAATTGAAAGCCCCCAGCTTTTATCCATCAATGATCTCCATCTGGATTGCAGATTCATTTGAAAGGAAGGAAATGGAGAGAGATCTCTTGACAAAGCTTCTTATTAATCTTGCAAAACATCAAGGCATGTTAGGTCATGATCAATTCGTCAAAGGGTATGCTTTCTCCAGTTTGTGCTTAGTATATATATTTGTATTCATTTCGACACTCTTCTTGACTTGTTTCTGTCTATATTTCCCTCAACAGGTTTGAATCTGTTCTTGCTGGGTTGGAAGATGCTGTCAATGATGCCCCTAGAGCAGCAGAGTTTCTTGGCCGTATCTTTGCCAAAGTCATATTAGAGGACATCGTTCCATTTTCTGAAATTGGACGGTTGATATATGAAGGTGGTGAAGAGCATGGTCGTCTTGTCGAAATAGGGCTTGCAGCAGAAGTCCTCGGTACTATCTTGGAGATAATCAAATCCGAAAAAGGTGATTCTACACTGAGTGAGATCCGTTCCAGCTCTAATCTACAGCTGGAAAACTTCAAGCCTCCCCATTCTAACAAATCTTGGAGAATAGACAAGTTTCTCTAGAAGAAGACGTGGATTCTCATTGTATCTGGTGAAGAGAAAATTATCTCCAATTTTTTTTTTTTTTTTTT